>CAIGRN010080129.1:0-16669 GCA_903798345.1 Fraxinus anomala
AACTCTGTTGTCGACGACCAGCTTCGCAAATCGAGCCAGGAGAGGTGGGAAATGGAGACTGGCTGTGGCGCTGCTTCAGTGCTTATCCTCGTCTCTGGCTCTCTCTCGCTGGCACTACTTCACGTACTGTAACATATATATCCATGGTCCATGGACCATGGATTGGATTTGGGGCCTTTGGACGGCCAGCCTGAAGGCCCCAAACAATGGCAAAACTAAAAAAACAAAAATTAGGCCCAAAACTTAAGTTATCTACTCATCTTCTCCAGCTTCCTTCTGATTTCCAGTCTTCCACACTCAGAACCATAACAAAATCATTACGGATTGGAAACACAGCTGATCAATTAATCTCTCCCATTTGTTGACATGTTAATTCTGATGATCCTTCTACATCTATGCGGTGTTCATCAATAGGTGAAACAACTGGATCATTTTCTGGGTAGTAGCGGCGGATCCATTTTGCAACAGCGAGCCCAACGGTTTGAAGGCTCCGGCGGATCCAGCACGGGACCGCGGGGGCTCGCCAGGTGCTGGGTCCGTCACTGGCTTTGCGGTACTACCGGTAAGACTCGATCGGGTTCCAAATAATAATTGTCCATTGCATTCTGATTGGCTAGACTATATCCTAAGTGAGCTAACGACATCAATGTTAAGTTTTTTTAAAAATGAAAGAAAATGGAATAAATGATGAAAAATACTTTTTATTTGAAAGTAATTTATATGCATACCATAATCATGCATCATATGTATGAAATTTGCTTATTGAGCGTTAGCTCATCCCATGTTATCCTTCCCATTTTCAGATGATGAAGGCAAGATGATATGAGGTGACGACTTGCTAGTGACACATACACAGTACTATCATATTTAAATATTGAATTCATTTTTATAATTAAATTTAAAATTTCGATTTAATTGTTCTATATTTTGTTGACCACAAATTATTTTAAAATAATATGTCATTGATACTTATTATGTCAAAGAAAAATTTAATCATTTTCCGCATTTATGATTTTAAAAAGAGAATGAAGTAATAATACTTCCAGATCTAAGTGTCTAGATTTATGGGTGTTACATATCTAGTCGAATTTTTCTAAATTAATTGATTTGCACTCTCAAGTTCAGGTCAATACTACTTAATTAAGTCAACTTATTATGGCTTGGTTTGGAATTGCTATTCCATTAAGAGAAACAACTATAGTTGTGCTAAAAACAACTAACTACGAGAATAATAGCACAAGTGTTGGTAAATATTTATTTCAAAATTGTTATATATTTTGAAAAATGCAAGTTCAACTCTAACAACACCTAAAGATGGGTAAATAGGTGTAATATGTGGAATTAAAATCTTATTAACTAATTAGCAAAAAGTCACCAATTAATTATCTCTAGATGGTTAATCATGCAGTCAATTTAATCCTAAGTTTAAATACTACAAATCATACATTCATAATTTTAAGCAGTAAATAAACAACGGTGTTATCACGAAGAAACCCAACTGAGAAAAATTTCGGAAGTTTTGCCAGTCAATCCATTATAAACAATTCAAGCCTTACAGTCTACCAGACTAGTCGACGGCACGTACTATCTGATCTACTGATTACAATTTGACAGCTCTCTTGAATTCTGTGCTCCCCTGCACCAATTTCAGCTGCAATAACCAACGCTCTCCTGGAACTCTACTATCCTGCAACAGCATATAGTTTGGTAGAATCGCCTATCACTTGTAGATCACAAAGAACGATCATTTCTTCACATACTGGAACTCCAGTCGCCTACCTCGATATTCAGCACCTCTGACAGATATGTTGAAAGTTGTGGTTTGGTATTTGGATTATGCTCTCGATGTTTTTCTCACCAAAAATCTCACAAGAATTGAAGGTTGAATGATATGATGTGATAGATTCACTCTCTGACATGTTTTTCTCAATTATCAACCTTAGAAAACCGTACATGTGAGTTCGGTTATTTATATTAGGTCAAGAAACAAATGGGTCAAGTAAAAAGTCTTGAAATCACGAAATAAAAGTTTCCTGAACATAACCGTCGCTCGAGCGGGGGCCCAGCGATAGTCGAGCGACAACGTGTCGCTCGAGCGAAGGAGGGGCAACAGTTTAACAATAATGTTTCTGCTTTTGTAGCTCGAGCAAACCCTTGGTAATAGGCCAGGCCAGCGAAAATTCGCGCCGTTTTCCTCCTTATTCCAAACTCGAAACTCTAGACTTACTAACTAACTTTTGAACTAATTGCACATTACTCCTTGAACTTTTACAACATATCCAATTAAGTCATTTTGTCCACAAAATTTGTCAATTACATAAATTAACTAAAACCTAACAAACTCCCCCTTTGACATTCTATGACAAAACAATAATCTATGTCAAGGTAGCAATCAAATAAAAATTACAAATTCAAAAAATGACACAATCTACAATAATCGTATTGAACAAAAAAATGCAGTACCTGTTTCCTGAAATAGACAACTCAAATACCAGTGTAAAATGTGTGGAAAACATGATCAATAATAATCACAATGCAAACAATTCAATTGTAAGTGTTATTTATGCAACTGTAATTTAGAAAGCATATTTTTCAGTTTTATATCACAAACTAAACTAAAACATAGTATCAATGAAATCCAACATACCACGAAGACACATTGATACTACTAAAATATCAAACTTAATTTAGCAGAACTGAAATCAAAAGTTGTGCATCGAGTAAGTAGATAAAAAATAAAACATATTCATCCTGTGAAAGCAAGAATATCTACTCCCAGTTAAAATATTTACTCTCCATTTTTGTCACAAAATGATAAGAGATATAAATATAAATGCCAAAAATATGAATATTCTGATGTAGAAATAGATATGCAAAATATAAGTATCTATGTCTCTCCCCAACGACTCCACAGAGATAATATAAAATGTAAATGTCAAAAATGAAAATTCTTCCCACAATACAATGACATCAGACAATACAGTCGTTAGCATGTATAAGTATATTCAATGAACAATAAATCTTCCCACATACTCAGTTCAAGTAAAGTATGTAGTAAATTGTATAAGTGACTCATATGTTTAAATTGCCACTAATCCTCTGTAAGCAAGACTCCAAACCTTAAATTTGTGAGAAATGACATGCTAAATATCATCACCAATAAGTTTATTCCTCTACTAATGAAAATCAAACCATGTAAAGCGCATTAGGACCTTTAAATAAAAGCTCATTGAATATTGATTATTTTTCTTCTCTCCATCTGACTTATTGCATATATTTTTCAAAACTTTGAAACTCATAATTATTTTTCCAATCTTAAGTGCAGGCTCCCTTTCATTAAGCGACTAAAATGACTCATGTAGCGAGTTTTAAGTCGATTAGCTCAAGTCAGTTGACCAGAGGCACCATGTATGAAAAACTCACAGGCTTAATCACTTAAGTCAAATAAGTTTCAAAAGAGAGTATAAGATATTGAGCATTTTGTATTTTTTTAAATAAATGATAGCAGTGATAGACTTGAGCATAGGTCTAATAAATAAGGTCAATTCAAATTCAAAGTCACCTTACTAACATGTGACTGTCATCCCAAATCTCACACACACGGTAGAGTCCCACTAACAAGATCATAGTGTGTGCAGTGTAGATGGTATATGAAGAAACCTATACAAAGTACTCATACAAAATTTAAGCCAGCAATGAAAAATATGTTACAGCGCATCAAATAAACTCATGCTGGATTATAATTAACAAAATCAAGTGCAATGTATGTCATGCTATAAAATACTTTTCTGCATAAAATATTTTTGTTCTCCCCTTTTTTTAAATACTTTAAGAAAATATAAGCCGGAAAATAGAAGAATAATAAAAAATAATAACAAAAAGAAAAACAGAAAACAATGGAATACATGCATGAATGAATGAATACAATGAACTGCACATGCATGCACCAAAACACCAATTCAGGGTGAAAGATGAATGTTCTTACCATGAAGAGCACAACCATATCCACGACCTTCGAGGTCGCTCCTCTTTACCTAAACTTTCTTAGAAGCAGAAGATGATTGAGTTAACCGAGTCATCATCTCAGTTAAATGGCTTACTTGATTGACAAGAAAGTCAACCTAACCTAGGTCTGGTGTGTCCCAGAGCACCACAGTGGTGGCACGTGGGAATGAACCTAGGTCTAAACATGCTCGGTGGTTGTTACCGAAAAGTAGGACGACTGACCTCACGCTGTCTGGTAGGTATCGATCCTATGACATGCTTACCTTGGGATTTAAGATAAGCAAACCTCACGAGCTTTGTTGGTGGCAAGAACGAATGCGGTCCTGGATGTACTAGCAGTAGCATCACGGTTAAGAACATAACCCAGACCATGTTTGTCACCCCATGGTTATTCATCCCAAGCATTGTCCAACTTTTGCATACCACGCATGAGTGATTGGAGTTGAACATTGAATTTATCAAGATCAGATGTTAATGATTTAACTTTGATTTCCAAGTTTTCATTAACAAGTTTCAACTTACTCACCTTCTTGGTCGAGTCCTGAAGGTCACTCAACAATCTTTCACGTTAAGCTCAAGCTCGTTTACCTTTTTCAGAACGGCTTTGTTGACCTTCTTAATTTTGAGACCCTCCTCAAACAATTCATGATAAGACTCGTGAATGTCCGCCTCATCATCAGACTCATCATCAGATTGCACACTCTCATTCTCCATTTTCCCGTTCTCAACCTCACGGTCAAATTTTATTGCAGCAATCGAGGTGAACGCCATGAATTTTTGTTCATCCTCACCACCACGTGTCTTATCATGAGAACTAATATCTGACTCCTCATCACTCATGGTCACAGCTAAAACCTTACGCCTTTCCTTATTCGAGCTCCTATTTAGATTAGGGCATTCATTTCTAAAGTGACCAAATCCCTTGCACTCAAGACATTGGACAAATTGAGATTTCCTAATGGGAGTCCTAGAGGTTTTCTTCTCATGTCTACCTCTCGAGAGTTTACTGAGGACTTCACTACTCCGCTCTTGAGGCTTTCTCCTATTACTCATCGCCTTTTGGAACTTTTTAACGAAATAGGCAATTTCGTAATCCCTGAGGGTCTTAGTATCAATGGACTCGCTCTCAACTTCTCTAGCAGTGTTCGTGGTGATGGATTTAACCTTTTTTAGGTTGTGAGACAGTGCGTTCATTAGTTTGAAGTGATCCTACGAGTTCCTCAATTTTAACAGTATCTAAATCCTTACTCTTTTATATCGCAGTAACCTTGTGTCTGAACCTCTCAAACAGTGATCTAAGGACTTTCCTAACAATTTTTGACTCGGGGATCCTTTCACCTAAATTAAAACTTGAATTGATTAGTTTAGCATAGAAACTATCAAACGACCCATCATTAGTTATCCTTATCTCTTCAAATCTAGTTGTCAACATCTGCAGTTTAGAGTTCTTAAAGTTTCACACATCGATACATGCCTAACTCTTCAGTAGACACAACCATAAACAGGATATGAAGGCCCTCATTGTTCCAATTACACTCATCTAAATTCGTTTTCGACCACAATGATATATCAGTAGGTGTAGCTACATCATCAACAGTAGTTGTAGGTAGAGCCTACCCATTTTTAACACTTATCCAAATATGTTCATCCAAAACCTTAAGAAAAGATCTCATTTGAACTTTTCAGTAGGCATAATTGCTACCGTCGAAAAACGGAGGTACGGACAAAGAATGGCTCATCTAGACTTAACAAATAAGGGTCAGGAATCGATTTAAGGCTCTGATACCAATTGAAAAATGTAAGTTCGACCCTAACAACACCTAGAGGGTGGTGAATATGTGTAATATGCAGAATTGAAATCTTATTAACTAATTAGTAACAAGTCACCAATTACTTATCTCTAAATTGTTAATCATGCAATCAATTTAATCATAAGTTTAAATACCACGGATCATACATCATAATTTTAAGCAGTAAATGAACAACGGTATGATCACGGAGAAATCCAACTGGAAAAAACTCCGGGCGCTTTGCCGTCAATCCACTATAAACGATTCATGACTTATAGTCTACAGACCAGACGACGACACATACTATCTGATCTCCTGACTGTAATTCGACAGTTCTCCTGAATTCTGTGCTCACCTGTACTAATTCTAGCTGCAATAATCAACGCTCTCTAGGAATTCTGTTATCCTGCAGCAGCTCATAACTTGGTAGAATCGTCTATCTCCTGTAGATCACGAAGAACAACCCGTTCTTCACAGACTGGAACTCTAGTCACCTTCCTCGATCTTCAGCACCTATGACAGATATGTTGGAAGTTGTGGTTTCGTATTTGGATTATGCTCTCGATATTTTTCTCACCAAAACTCATGATGTGATAGATTCGCTCTCTGACCTGTTTATCTTAATTATCAACCTTAGAAAATTGTACATGTGAGTTCTCTTATTTATATGTAGGTCAAGAAACAAATGGGTTGGATAAAAAGTCTTGAAATCGCGAAATAAAAATTTTCCGAACAGCACTATCGCTCGAGCGAGGCCTAGCGACAGTCGAGAGACAGCGTGTCGCTCGAGCCAATCCTTGGTGACAGTCCAGCGAAAATTCGCGTCGTTTTCCTCCTTGTTCCAAACTTGAAACCCTAGACCTACTAACAAACTTTTAAACTAATTGTACATTACTCCTTGAACTTTTACAACATATTCAATTAAGTCATTTTGTCCATAGAATTTGCCAATTACATAAATCAACTAAAACCTAACCTATTTTTAAATCAACATTTTGTTGTTTGTTGAAATGATTTATTGTTGTTGCATGTATATTGTAATTACTAACATGGACGTTGATTATATTTAATTAAAGCAATTATTGAAAATTTCTGTCTTTTTTCATTTGAAATATATATATTTCCCTATGAAGCGATGGATAAGTTAATACAATTGAAGGATCTGACTTTGTAAAATCGAGGAATGGAGGAATACACAAGATCTTGATTTGTCTCCCCAATGCAGTATTAGTTTTTGTATTCACCTGCTAGATTATAGCTTCCGTGCAAGAACAGTCTGGCTTAGCACATTCTTTTTGGTTCGGGACACAAGTTATTATATTATAGTCGTATCATTAAAGATTTTTCGAAGTGCGAAATCTTCAAATGAAATCATTACAGAAGAAAGTCATATAATGGTGGGGAATCGAAATATGATTAAGTCTTTAAGCATGCAAATGGGTATTTTATTATCGCCTCGATCTTTTTGTTTTCGAATTGAAATAAGGAGTTAGTGTAGACTTTCTTCGCTAGAGTACACAAGCCAGGACCTTCCCGCTTCCCCCTTTCCCTTGACCTTTTCCCTTGACCTTTTTGGATTATGAGGCTCTAGTTGGTGTTATTCACGTAAGATGTATGTCAACGATTGATGCAACGTATATTTTTGACGAAAAATGTTACGGACAGATCCTGAAAAGTTATTATTTTCCAGCTTCTCTAAATATGTCTCCAGATAGTACATATTCTTCTATAATCACTAAGTTACATAACGTCCAAAATAACTTCTGATTATTGAGAATTATTAGTTTGGTATATCTTTATGTGAATCAGAATTATTCCTTAATTAAGCGCATTAAATCACGAAGGAAATCAATTAAGAATTACCTTTGCTTTCTACCAAATTGTCAATTTTACTACGGGTCTAAATAAATAACTAACTTCTTAGCTCATTATTATTAATATAAGGATAAAAGAGTTGAAAGAAGATCATAAAAGAAATTAAACCTTATTTGATATTGTTTTTTTTTAATTATTATCCCAATACTCATTTTCAATCATATATTCTAAAAACAATAATTATTTTTTTTAGATTTTTTATAAGTTTTTCTTCTTTTTTAACTACATATACTAAAAAAAAAAAATTATTTCCCACAAAATTGCTTCTCAAAAATCAACTTCACACTAAAGCTAAAGGGATGTTCTCTTTGTATTTCAATTTTGCGTTTTGAGTGTCCATTTTGAGATTATTGAAAATGTGTTCTTTTTGATATTTTGAAAAATTGTTTTGAAGACACCTTAAACGCATTTTCGAAAACAGGAAAGAGAACGCGTTTTCACTGTTTTGAAAAATCGAAAACAGAAAACGACTTGAAAATGATAAAGAGAACAGACCCTAAGTTTTGAAATTAGGTCACGCCATCCACTCTAACTAAATAGGTTAGATACACCCTTTTAACGATTAAAAAAAAAGAAAAAAAAACCTATTAGACTTAGAGCACATCACCAAATCATGAAAAAATAAACACTGGAAAAAATAAACTATTAATTTAGCACAAAGACATCCTCTTCTTCAATCTTGAAAACCACCAAATCCGTGTGTAATATTAATTGTGTTTTTTTCTCTCCCGAAAGTCTCTATGTAACGGGGTTTTTACCTACAATCTCCAATTCACTTCATTATGCTCTCACTGAATCAACATTGTGCAAGTTTAGAAGCATAGATAAAACGTGAAGAACCCACTCGTCATTACTTCTAATCAAAACCTCAAAAAGCACTCAGAATATACTTTTGATTCTTGTTTGGAGGCGTGAAAGAAATATGTGACCAAAAACTTCGTTGATTATGAGAACAAAATGCAAGGATTTAATTAGAAATTCGAAATTTAAAGAGCTTACAGTATCTACAAGAGACTCTTTAAATGTAAGATTCTCTCTATTTTAAAGAGTCAACATTTAAAATCATGTTTCAAAAGACTCTTTAAATTAACATTTTAATTTAGATAGTGAGTTTGACTCTCCAAAACTCACTATCTATAATTAAATGCATTCAAATTATTTCAATTTTCAATGTAGAAAAATAATAAAATAATCTAAAGAATAGCTAGTTAAAATAAAAGATAAAGAAAAATAATAAATATTTTTTGGGAGTAGTAAAATTAAGTATTAAATATAAAGTGTTTACTGGAGTACTTCAAAATTTTAACTCTCTAAATTTATAGATACTTTCCAATTGATAGAATGTGCTCTTTAAAAATAGAGAATTTCTTGAAAATGTTCTTATATAACAAAAAATAATATGGCCACAAGCAATATAATAATGTTTGACCACACATTCTCTCAATATTTCTTTTTTTTTTTAAAAAAAAAAAACACATTTTCAATCATTAATTCTCTCAATAAAATAATTTACACATAAATTCAAAATTTTTCCATACTTTTTGACCATATATTTTTCAAAAAATCACTATTACAATTTTTTTTTTTTTTACGGGAAAAATGGGGCTCAAACAAAGAAATGAATGAAATTTGACGGAAAGCCATAAAATTTGGATTTAAGTCAATCTTTTTGTAAAGAGTATTTTCATTAATCTTATTGCTCTCGTATGAGTTAACAACTATTTAAGCCAATCTTTGATTGTTTTTAGAAATAAGATATTTAATAGATCATAAATAAAAATTGATAAAATATATGATTAAAAATTAAATTAAAATTGTGAGTTCCAAAAAAAGTGTGTTGTTAAAAATAAATTTAAGAAAAGATAAATTTTAATAAAAGGGAACCAGACACTGGCGGACTGGGCCCTAGGGGTCACGTGACCCCAACTTTTGAGATTTTTTTTATAAATATTTTTATGAGTAAGTTCTGTTTGTATCTATTGAAATCTAAATTATAATTTAAATAAAATTTAACAATTAATTTTAATAATATATTTTATAAAATCCATAACTTTTCAATTCTTATCAAAATTTACTGAAAACTTGATTTTAATTCCCACCAAACGGGGGCAAAACACAACAATTTTGAATCCTCTCTCTCAAAAGTCTTTTACCAATACCTTAACCCTTCTAATTTTTTAGAAATTGTCTATAAAATCTCTACAAATTATCATATCTACTACAAATCTTCACTTTTCAATCAAAATTCCAATGAATTAGACCTAAATTTGCATTTTCTCCTATCTAATTGTGTATATAGAATGCTTTGAACTGATTATATTCAATTGGACTTATATTTAACTAATTGTATTTATTTGATTGATTATTAGTATTGAATATTGGTTATAGGTTTTTTCTTTCGATTATTTGAATTAATTATTTTTTCAAATAAACCATATATTTTTTAAACGTAAATATGCATTTTTATGTGATGAGCAAAATATTAATAAAATGACTGTTTGAAATCAAATAAATAAAAATGATGAGCAAAATATTAATGAAGACATATGTTTTAAATGTAAATCTTCATTTTCTCATGTGAAGTATGAATCATTCAAAAATCAAGAATAAAGTATTCGATTTGTACAGAGTTTGATTGTGCTCCCTAATTCAAGATGTCTATATCCACATTCTGAGACCAAAACGAAGGGTAAATACTTCCACAAATTAGAAGTGTCAATGAATTTGAAGATCTTCTAATTCCCGTTAGGTTGATATTCATTTAAAATACAATTATACACCATGATTTTTTTAAATTTTTTTTTGAAAATATTTAAACCATAAAACTAGTAACATGTTGTATGCCAATGGATTTTTTCTATTTGTACATTCTTCAATTGACATAATTGTTTACATTGCATTTGTTTTCAAATAACTATGATTGTTTTTTTAAAAAAAATTGGCTAATGACAATTTTGCCATATGGTAAAATTTCAAACTTGTTGTACACCAAATATGATCGGTATACCAATATACAAAAATTATTTGTTAGATAATAATCTCATTTTCTAGCAAGTAAAAGATTCTCGAAAAATGCTCGTTGTACATAACTATTTACATACACTCTATTTGATCCACATTCTTAAAAAAATATATTTTTTCAATACTCATTTTCAATCATATCATCTTCAATAAAATAATATTACACACAAATTCAAAAAATTTCTTTCTTTTTTAACCATATATTTTCTATCGCATCACTATTTAAAATACATTAATCCTTAAAAATGTGCATCAATCGGGGGCATAATATTTTAAATAATGATGGAGTGTCAAAATATAAGCGACGACGCTTTTTTTTTATATAAAGTATTGATCTAATTAAATCTTATTATATTATTTGATGTCTGCTGGTAAATTATTATATAAGTTGTTATGTACATATAATACAATTTTTTGACATCAAATCTAAAAATTATAAATTTCTGGAACGAAAAAAAAAGGAAAAATGATAAATTGGAACTTAAATTTTTTTAGGCCCTGTTTGATTGCAACGAATTTCATAAAAAATGTCACATCCGAGAAAGATGAAGTCCACTTTGATCGTTTGATTGCAACATGGAAATATAAATTGAATTCTAAAGTACAATCAATTTAAACTGTATTTTCTTTGTTTTCATGGAAAATGAATTCCTATGAATTTGATGTATTTTTATTTTTTAATTAAAATGGAACTGAAATTTTTTTTTACATTTGCCTATCAAATCAAACGGTTTCTTAGGTTATTTCCTTATTTAAAAAAAAAAAAACGAAAAAAACGAAAATCCAAAGGGAACACGACGCCGTCTTGTACAGTCCCCTTATAGGTTCCTGTAAACCCTAAACCCTCTCTCTCTCGGTGCAGAACTGCAATGGAAGAAAAACCTTCAACTGCAAACCCTAATTCAAAAAATCAGAAAGAGGAAGTCACATGTGAAGAGTGTAAAACAAACCCCTCAAAGTACAAGTGCCCAGGATGCTCTCTCCGCTCCTGCAGTCTCCCTTGTGTCAAAGCACACAAGCAACGCACTGGCTGTACTGGTAAAAGGCCGCTCACGAATTTTGTACCCCTCTCTCAATTCGACGATAATGTTCTTCTATCAGGTAATTTTATTTTATTTTATAAAATTTCTCATTTGTAATTTTATTTTATTTTATAAAATTTCTCATTTGGAATTCCTGTACTGTTTTGAGTTCTCGTCTTGATAAAATCAAATCCCTGATGTTTTGTTTTGTGGAATTTTCGAGTTTATGGATCGTAATCTTCTCCCGTTAGTTTTTTAAATCAATTTTTGAAAGCCCATTTTGATAACTTCTAGTGATATATTGTGGATTGTCTTGCACATGGCTTTGCACGATAATAGTGATTTTATAGTCTGCCGTTTATTTCCAGCATTAATTTGGATATTGTTAATAAGTTTCAGAATATGTTAGACAAGTGCTTCGAACCTGGAAACGCTTGTTTGGTTAGCTAAGTAGCTGTGGACTTTTTCTTTGTATGTTTTTGTTGATTAGAATTTTCTATATTTTGTTCCCTTTCGACGTACTAGTACTATTACTACAGTATTATATTTTTTGAATGGGGGTTGTTCAGCATTCATGGTACAGCACTATCTAAATTTTGTATATTTTAAATCTAACCAACAGTTGATAATACATGTTTTCTACCTATGATTTTGGTTTAATAGAATGACACCTAGCAATTCATGTAGTTTACCTCGTTGTTGTATGTTTTCAAGATTATTATATTGGCTTTAAATGACAAATTTTTTTCCAGCAAAGGTAACAGTTCTTGCTGTAGCATTTTGTAATTCGTTGTAGTCTTTTTTGTTGCTTGCAGAATCAAATTATAAATGATTATATTTTTACCCGAATGGTAAAGTTAAACCATGATTTTCAAATTTGAATTTTCTACTTTCATATTGGTAATTGACAATTTCTTCATACTAGATTATAATATGCTTGAGGATGTGAAGAGAGTTGCTGAATCTGCCCAGAGGACGAGACTTAAATTATGTGGCGAATATCGTTCTAGGCTTCCATTTCCCCTTAAAAGTCTTCGGAGTGCTGCTGCAAGCCGTAGGACGAAACTCCTCTTTCTTTCAAACGGGATGTCAAAGAGATTAATGAATCGAACTTATTACAACAATAGGTGATTATCTTATATGATTCTGCCCTTTTAGATGATTAGAGTTTTAGATTGATGATCAATTCGGTACACCTATGTAAATCGTGGGATGCTAAATGTTTGGTTGTTGTTCTCAAATTTCAGTAATGACCAAATTGAAAATCAATGGTCAAGGGGGGCAGTTTTGACTTTTTGACTCACAATACAGATAGGTTAACTTTCATTTGCACTTAATTTAACCTTGCAAATAAAATTAGATGGGAAAAGTAACATATTTTGTTTATAGAGAAGACCCGTAAACTGTGATTGGAAGAAACCTCAAAAAATCAAATTACGAAGTATTAACTTTGAATTTCTCTCTTCTGGAATTCAAAACTGGGAGTCATAAAATGAGAGATGAAGTCCAAAATTGAATTATTGTTTGTAGACTTTACTTTTATTTATAAATTGAAACTGGTAACCTGTATGTGCCTGTCTTTTTAAGATTAGGCTGAGCCAATTTGAATATTCAATGTGGCCGCATGTTTGTGTGTCTCTGTATGTTTGTTCGTGGAGGTGTGTGTGTTTCCTGCATCTTACTATGCAGAAGTTAATGGAGTGTCAAAATAAAACTTTACCACAGGACAAGGAATCCAACAGCACTGACTAAATGAAAATTATCCTAATCTTTCATTGCTGACCTCGGAACTTTTCTAGCGGTTTATGCAACAAGGCTTTTGATACGAGTAATGTACTTTTTGATCCAAATGACTTGCAAGATACCTGTTACTTCTGTTGTACTTTTCAATGCATTTACTTGAAAATGGACGGTGACAGCACTATCGAACTCTTGACTTCATGGTGGTAGAAGGTTTATCAGTATGTTGGTTAATTTTGTTCTTATGCATTCAAGTTCAGTTTTATAAGTTGTATACTCATTTAATTCTTGTTCCCAGGAAGAAATTCATATCTTGGACCATTGAGTGGCGGTTCCGTTCAACTGATGTTGTGTTAATTGACCACGGGTGAGTGCCTTCACAATTACAATTGTTTATACTCTTTCTTCTAGGAGCAGAAACACTTTCAATGTTATCAGTGTCAATAGATAAGTAATTTCAGGTAGACGGCATGCCTTAATTACAGATAGGAAAAAACTTAATGTGCAAGATTCTACCTTTTAAAAACTTCATAGACCATTAGCCTTACCAGTTGAGCAATAAACTAAAAGCTTTCCTATGCTATGGATCAGCAGAGTAGCAAACAATAAACTAATGAAATAGTAATTGCATACCAACTTCACTTGTTGAGGGGACCATGCTTCAGTTGCAGGAGTAGAAGGTGCACATGGGCTCCCTATTGATTGTCTTTTCTAATCTCCAATTCTTCTAAGTTTTTATCCCTTCAATTCTTGGAGCTACGAAAAAACCTGCTCTAAAAGCTGAGGCTCATAAAGAAAACCCAAAAAAACTGAGATGCACAAACCTTAGTGGCCCTGTGGCTTACGCCTAGAGGTTTTGTGCCTCACTAAGCCATGTGGCGTCATGAGCTTTGGCAAAGGGTAATCACAGTGTAAGCTTTGTGGCTCCTAATTAATGCCTCAAGAGGTTCACCTCAAGGCATAATCCCTGGAAACTTTTGAAAACACTACTTCCATGAACAAGGTTGACACCCCGTCATTTTTTGCCCTCTCTAGCAGCCATTTCTTGCCCTTCAGATAGTTATTCAACTTGAGTACTTGTGAAATCTTCCCAATGTCAATAGTAAATTTTGCATTATCTTCTAACTTCTAGGAAATTTTCTACTTCGTTACCGTGACATTTCAACATAACAAGAAGCAGCTTTCTAACTATTGTGTTGCAGAATACATGAAAATACAAATCTGTGCTCTGTGATTGAAAAACATCTAGAAGATGGTCCGCGGAATAACCGGTTGAGGCAATTTTGTGATGAGCCTCTTGATTCTCTTAAATTTTTCATCCGCAAATATCCAAAGGTTCTTTGCTTTTAAATCTTGTATTTTTGTTTTCATATCTATTTTGATGGTCTAACAGTCTACTTAGCCTGATATACCACATTTAAATTTGTCGTTTTGGTCACTAAACCTGTTATTTTACTGCAGGGGCCCAGATCACCTTATCGCAAGTTAAACATTGAGGCATCAATACGCGAGCAATTAGAAAATTTAGTGATCTTGGAGTACCCTGTTATACACGTTTTTCTACCATCACACACCTGTGATTTTGAAGTCATCAACGACGTGATTCCTAATAAAGTTGAGCTTAACAAGCCTGTTGACAACGATTATCTAAGTCATGAAGGTGTGGCTTTCAGGGAGGAAGAAATCGAAGACTGTAGCTCCGCAAATCCTCTTATTTCAGATCTTATGAACCATTCATATCAAAATATGGTAACTGAGACTGAATACAAAGAGACTGTATATAGCCCATTGGTGGTAAGAGGTGTTGAGCAAGACAAATCAGTATTAAGCAGTGGTGAAAGTGTGTGGAAAGAAGAAGAATACTATATAGGCAAGGAGTTGGGTATTCCTGAGGAGGATATGAACTTTGATTTCGAGCAAGGTTTGGTCGACATATATTCAGATCTTATTGAGGGAACTAATCCAGATGACTTCCTCATGGAGGAAGAGCTAGAAGAAGGAGAAATTGCATAGGAATGCTTTATACTGTTTAAAGGGGAATGAAATTGGAGAGTTGAATTAAATTTTGGTCGGAGATTAATTTTGGTCATCTGTATTGTAATGCCTATTTTTACTGCTTGAGCCCGAGAGATTAGCAGAAATGTCACTGAAAAGAGACACGAGAGCTTTCTAGCATCATTTTGTCAATTCATTTTTGACACTAAACCCGGGTTTACTTAGTTAGAATGACCTCCAAATCATTGTGGATTTGCTTAGAACGATATCCATAACATCCATGGATCCTAGAAATTTTTGTCGAGTTAAAAATATAGGTTGATTATAAAAATGTGTATACCTTCTATATTGATTTCTAGTTCCTTTGACTGCTTTGGAGTTATACTTTCTTGATTAGGACAAAGCTGATTAGATACTGTTAAAGAGTAACATCATTAAGCATCAATTTATGTGACGGCGATAGGGTCACTATCGTATTGTCTAATGAGTTATGCGTAGAAATGAATTAGAAACATGCGGCCCTGGTAATGCCCGGGTCCAGTTGGCTTCCTATACCTATACAAGTATCTTTATCCAATGAATCATAGTTTTATAGGGTAATGCGGACAATGACTTTAGTACTTTACTGTCAAATATACTAGTGTTAAATACCTATGAAACCAGACAACATTGTTCATTGATAAAAGGAAAATGTTAATAATAGGGTGTTAAAAATTTGTTCTCCTTTTAATATTACTTACCTTACTTTAATTTCGATAGATCCTATTGTCAAATGACTCAAATCAATATCTCCTTTTTCCTTTTATTCATTCTCAACAACAAATGTTATCTTTTCTTGGCCTCTCTCGACCTCTAATTTTTTTAAAAAAAAATATCATGACCCAATATGCTAAGCCAATACAGATAGACCAAGAAATGCATCTCAATAGATGAAAAATAAGTTTCTTCAGTAGCTAAATTCAAATAGGAGAGTTTTAATAATTTTAACATCAAAACCCACCCCCGTTGGACATAAAGTTTTCCATTAAAGTTAAAAGGGCCCAAATTATAAAAAAACATGTGTTTAAAGATTACTTTTTAAAAATCAAATCAAAATTTTATTTATTCAAAAATCAAGTATTATCTTAAAACCTAACACTAATTTATCCACCCTAATTTATCCACTACCTCCCGTCTCTCTCTCTCTCTCTCTCTCTCTCTCTCCCTCTCCCCCTCCCTCCC
>CAIGRN010080130.1:0-16335 GCA_903798345.1 Fraxinus anomala
CACTTACCATGAATCTTGATGTTCCTGAGCCATGGCTTGTTGAGCCTGTTGTTGCTGTGTAAGTTTCTTGTGGGATTTCATGTTTATTCAATAAAGCCTTGTGTAAGAATTTTATATCAATCACATGCACGATTCCTCATACGAGAGTCCATTCCTTTCTTATTTTGGAGCTAAATGTGCAGCCATGACCTGGACAACATATTGCTTGAAAACCTAGCTGACACCAGGACATTGCAAGCAGTGTTTGAACTGGAAGCTCTTGTTCTTACAGGTATTATTATGGTTGATATTAATCGTCAACTGTCTATTAACTGATCATTTAAAAAAATAAAATAAAAATAATCTAATCAGAGAGCAATATAACCAGGTCATTGCTCGGAGAAAGATCATGAACCTCCGCGGGGCCTGCAATTGATCCTTGGAACAAAAAGTTCTCCGCACATGGTTGACACGCTTGTCATGGCTAATCTAGGTTACTGGCAAATGAAGGTTTTTCCTGGAGTTTGGTACTTGCAGCTTGCTCCTGGTAGAAGTTCCGAGCTCTATGTTATGAAAGAAAATGCTGATGGAAGTCAGGAAACAACTTTATCGAAGCGTATCACCATTAATGATTTGCGGGGTAAATTAGTTCACATGGAAGTGGTGAAAAAGAAGGGCAAGGAACACGAGAAACTCTTGGTTCCTTCTGACGATGATAATCATTCTACTAACAAGGTAAAGAAGCTCAATTTTTAATTTTGAATTTTTTTTTTTCACAGTACATAAAGTCCATATGAAAGAGATTATCTCGTTGACTTTACATTATTTGCACGAGTATTTTATCTAATAAATGTCTAGGGGATTCAAAATGGCTGGAATTCCAATTTTCTGAAGTGGGCTTCTGGATTTATTGGAGGGAAGGACCAGTCGAAGAAGGGTGAAAGCACTTCCATGGTGATCACTCTTTTTCCGTCAATACTTCATGATGCATTCATAGACGCACTCGAGAGATGGACTCACATTTACTTGGCGCACTCACGTTTCGTTATTTAGTAGAAATTCAAAGAAAGTTATGCTTAACCATCTTCCTGTCATGTTCTCTAGGAGACTGGGAGTGTTGGTCGTCATGGGAAAACTATTAACATATTTTCCATTGCATCTGGACACTTGTGAGTTTCTTATCTGTACTAATCCTCTCCTAGTTTTCTTCTCCATCAAATCACCATTTGTTCTAAACTTCACAAAACGTTTTCCAAGAATTAATATCTTTTAATTTTTTTCATTCTGTGGCGTGGACCTATAATAATGTCAGACATGACTGAATTATTGGGTCTTGAATCTCTGAGAAATTAAAATTACTTATTTTGATTTGCCAAGAAGGGTTTTAACTGATCATTTTCCTCCCTTGAGTCCTTTATTTCCTGAGTTCAGTAAACAACTAACTAGATAAAAATGCTGATTCAGAAGCTCTGAACTATTCTTTTTGTGTTGTCGTGAGTAAAGACACAATCGTCCCCTTTTTCCATTTCTCATTTTTCTTTTCCAGGGTGTAAATTATACTTTGAACTTTCGAACTTTGACTTCTTTTCTGTTTCTGTTACTTTTGAGCACTTCTAATTTCTTTTTTAACTACTTCATGAATTGTGTTCGGCAGGTATGAGCGTTTTCTAAAAATTATGATTTTAAGTGTTCTGAAGAACTCGCACCGGCCTGTCAAGTTTTGGTTTATAAAGAACTATCTCTCTCCTCAGTTCAAGGTCTGTTCCATTTTATAAGCTGAATATTTTTGCCTGTTTTGGGTCATCTGTTTTTATTGTCATTGTTACTTTCTCCAGGATGTAATCCCACATATGGCTCGCGAATATGGTTTTGAGTTCGAATTAATTACCTATAAGTGGCCTACTTGGTTACATAAACAAAAAGAGAAGCAGCGAATCATTTGGGCTTATAAAATCCTGTTTCTTGATGTCATTTTTCCTCTTGCCTTGGAAAAGGTATTTTACTTTGTTCAAGAATAGAAACATTATGCTGCTTGATCTACATTTTGTCTTAAATGTTGTATACTATTAATGTCTAACGTTATAATTTCAACACCTGCAGGTTATATTTGTTGATGCAGACCAGATTGTGAGAGCAGACATGGGAGAACTCTATGACATGGACTTAAGTGGCCGCTCCCTTGCTTATACTCCATTCTGCGACAACAACAAAGAAATGGACGGCTACAGATTTTGGAAACAAGTAGATACACCTTAAGTTGACTAATTTAACCATTATCTCCATTTATGTAAATTTGACAAAAATTTCAACGTTCTGGAACAGGGTTTCTGGAATGACCATTTACGCGGAAGACCATATCATATTAGGTAACTGCAGTTTTTTATTGAGCATATTTCGCTAATGTCGGTATTTCTCATTGAAGAAAACAGTCAGCCTGATAACAAAGTGTGCTTCTGTAGTGCTTTATATGTTGTTGATCTGGTCAAATTCCGGGAAACAGCAGCAGGGGATCAATTAAGAGTTTTCTATGAAACCTTGAGCAAAGATCCAAACAGTCTTTCAAATCTTGATCAGGTAAGTGAATTATTAAATTCTTAGCTTATTTTGTGGACATCTGAAATTCATTTCTGCCTCTTGTTCCTCGCTGTGTTCAAGAACAAGAAGTTTCCAGTTTTTAGATGTCTACTAGATAATACCATTCTGTAATTCCGGTTAGGGGCTAATAACGTTTGAATTTATTACATAAAGCATTTTTCTCCATTGCACTTGATCAACCTCTGCCAAAATATCCTGTAAATGAAATGTTTCACAATCACGTTAGCTCTGCCTCTTCTGCTCTCTCTGTTTTCTTCCTTAATGTAATGCATGGATGTCTCAGGATCTTCCAAACTATGCTCAACACATGGTACCCATCTTCTCGCTTCCCCAAGAATGGTTGTGGTGTGAGTCTTGGTGTGGTAACTCAACAAAATCCAAGGCAAAGACTATAGATCTCTGCAACAATCCCATGACAAAGGAACCCAAGCTTCAGGTGATAATTAATTTCATGAAATTCTATCCAATTTTGTGTGTGGTACCGTCATCATGGCTTATCTTTCGTTCACATTTCTATGTTTAGGGAGCTAAAAGAATAGTTGCAGAATGGCCGGATCTTGATTTAGAAGCTAGACAATTCACTGCTAAAATTTTAGGTGAAAATGTTGAACCCCAAGAACATGCAGCACCTCCCCCTCTCCAAACTCAGGACATTTCATCAGAAGATGAGGAATCAAAAGCAGAATTATGAGTGTAGTACCTATGAAGCGCGGTTGGAGTTTTGACCCGTGCTTAAACAAGCCTCGGGTATTTGTTCCGCCATATACTTGCTTGCTGAAAATCTCATTAGAAATTCAACTAGCAAAAATCTCTAAAGAATTTTTTGCCCAAGGAAAGGCCAGAGTAGAATTTGGTACAGGAGCTTTCATGGCATATGTAGGTGAAGCAAACCTCTGAAACTACTAATTAAACATTTCTTGCTTGGGCGAAATCTTGAGGGATGAGAGAAATGATTGAGGTTGGCTGAGATATACCAAATCACAAAAATTCTTATTGAATGTAGTCGTTGAATCTACAAAAATAATCATCATGAGGTGTATAGTCGACGAGATATTATTATTAAAGCTTAGTCATTATTGACTTGTCTCATCGAATTCTTATTGCACATGCTTGTGACTTGTCGATGAATTGACGTGCATATTAATTCGTATGATCAGTCCAAAATAATAATTATATCAAGTAAGGGTATAGACGGAATAATAATAATAATAATAAATCTACTTTTTACACATTTACGTACAGTTTTGTTATACTTACATCTTTGTTGACAGTTTTGTTGATATTTCATGATGTGATAGGCGTCTGGTCACCTATTTGAATAACGCTTATTCAAATCAATTATCAGATTTTTTACACATTATGGAATGTTAATCAAGATGTACAAAATGAATGTATAAGTAGCTTATTTCATCTACGTATATCTCGAGTCAATAATGAGGAAAATATACATGCACACATGGGCTCAATTATTCAAAGCTTTCCGGAATATATTCATGAATTCTCCCCTTTTGAAAATGAGTAGTAGTTTATAGTTGTAAATCCGGATTATGCAATGTGCTAAAACCAAGCATAGGTCATAAAACAATCTTAAAATTTTAATTTGGGTAATAATATTTACAACATAAATTTTGTTTGATACACCATATTTTATTATAATGAGGGTTTATAACCTTGCCCATTGTCTCTTACTTATGTTTTCCAACTTTTTTGGTCACGTTCTCATCTTTAGTGCTTATTTCGCTTTTATTATTTTCAAAATACTTTTTTCTCTTATTTTCAACCAGAATTATGATACATGTACAATACTGGTTGACAACATCTTATTTGGCATCATCGTATCCATCCATTTTAAAGAACTATTTTCTACATCACATACTAGAATTTTTGACAACACGTGATTGTCAACCATTGTTCTCAAAGAATATTGTACACTTAGATTAATTCTTTCAATTGTATTCTTTGATAAAATAATATTATACATAAATAAATAAATTTTTTTTATTCTTAACCACACATTCTTCATTAAAATACAATTTCAAAATGCATTTTGGATGAAAAAATGAGGCTTAAATAGACGCTTAACTTTTCATTAATTAGTATATATTGTTCATGATGACGATTTTCATTCAAAAAATCTATTAGTAGGACATCAAAGATTTACTAGCCCCTCTTATTTCTAAATAAGAAAAAAAAATTACGAGAGTCCAACAAAATATTTACAATTCGTTTGAGAATATTTAGACTACAAACGTCGGTAAAGACAAACTATACTAATTAATTAACGGTTACTGATAAGAATATGACGAGAAAATGTTGATGACAAAATTCTACAATAACCAAAGAGATTGGGAACTTTGATTGCAATTGAAACTAGAAAGATTGTAACTTTGTTGAGAGGGATGTGACACTGCTCACAGACCTTCTCAATTTTTTTACCTACAAATCACAATAACTATAAGATTAATGCTGCTGGCCAGTCTATATGGCGCTAATGTATCATTAAATGATAAACGGAATTAAATAGATCATTTAATTTTACCTTTCATTTAGCGTATCCCGCATCCCAAAGTAAGATCCTCCTCTTGAAGGCGTGCTGCTAAGTCATTGCTGATTGGTCGTCTACCTACAACCAATACATTTTAAAAATCTTTACTGCCTTCTTGTTCATCTCAGACATTATTGTGACTATGCAGGTTCTTGATTTCTCCCAGCCCTTCTGCATCCTCAAATCATCTCAGCGAAAAGGTTGAAATATCTCCTCTATGTCCCAAATTCTTCTCAGCTTCCCCTACCTTTGAAAATGTTCTCTCGAGTCCATTTAAACGCGCCGACAATTATTGGATCAAGGCAGACGAGCAGGTCGCATAGCAAGGAACACACACTTGAATTTGTCTGCTAAATCTGCATTGCTCATGGCTGAAAGCCTAAGGAACAGAGCATATAAATTTTCCAATTATTCATACGCTAATTAATAATGTACATTGTACAAGCAATTATGGAAGCATATACCCACATCCTGAACAATATTGAAAGTACCAACAAATTTATCGCCCTTTCATATCTAAACAAAGGAGTTTAACTTATCAGTTGTTATTAGTTAATATTGTGCATTATAGTGTATATAACAGGGTAGATGTTGTAAATTGGGAATCAAGAAGACACATATATACCTTCGGAATCCAAAAAATTTGAAATATCAACGGATTGTCCATCTTCTATCCATACTTTATCAAGCTTTGGTGCACTTACTAGTTGTCTTGAACATATTTTCGTCATCACAGGACACTTTTCAATTTGCAACAACTCTAGTGAAGGGAACACAAGCTCATAGTTCAGAGAGGAAAGCACTCTGAAACTATCAAGATAAGAAAGTGTTAGATCTCTCAATTTAGGAAACATGATTCTGCTAGTCATTCCTTCTTCCACAATTTCAATCTTCGAAATGTCATCTTCTTCTTGTCTTCCAATAATCTCTTCAATCGCTTCACACTTGAAAACCCCCAAAGTTTGTAGAGCCACAAGTGAGTTGGTCATTGAAGGTGAGAATAAGTACCTTAAGTTGTCACAGTTTGAAACTTCAAGATATGTCAAATTCTCAAAGATATAAATTCCTTTAGGAAACATCCTTGTAATGTGCACTAATTTGGGTAGAAATCTCACCACCAATGATCTTAGTTGACTAAGTATACTAATTTCTGCATCATCTTTTGTATACTTAAAGTCAAACAGAATGAACACATCATCCAAACTTCCCACCAACAATTCTCTTAGTTTATGAGATCTGATACGTCTTAGCTCATTCAATATTTTTATGGTATGACCCAATCCATAAATTTGCAAGTGCTCCAAGTTAGGCAATGTAACCTGCAAGAAATTCACTTAATGATTTTAGTATTCCCAAATCAATAGTTAAAAGTTTGGCTTCAACATTTATTTTACAGAAATTATATATCTAGTGTGGCTTTTTATTTGTGTTTAATGTATCTGGTAAATAATTCAGAAATTACCAATATTTCTCATATGGGAAACATTAGCGTCATTTAGAACTTATTTGTAAATATTTTCAAAGGTTGGACTCCATGTTTCATAGATGTTGTGTTATGAGTTAATGAGAAATGAAGAAACGGGACGCGCACACACAAATGTTGTAATTTTCCTATATGTAATTGTTATGTTGGTTAGAATTTCATAAATATTCATGTTCTATATAATAAATGAGGCCTCATGTACGCGCAAATGCACAAATGAAAAAATATATACCTGTTTGAACAGTGGTTGGAGCTCACCATCGCCCTTGTTTGATTCAGATCTAAAGCTATTAAAATTTCTTAAATTCCGAAGGTCGATTTCCTTTAGATTTGGGAACTCGAGCATTTGAGTAACTTCATTTTGTTCTACGTCCATTGAAATAATTTCCTCTAACATCTCACAATCAAAAATACTTATACATTGGATATTCACCATGCATAATGCAACTGATTCTGAAAATAAGCTTTTAACTGAGGGGCATTTTTTCATATTAAGAATCCTAAGATTGTAGAGTGATGGAGGTTTGATAACACCCCTCCAAAAATGTTTCATTCTTGGTAAGCCACGTAGATATATCTCTTGTAATCTAGCAAAGGCCCCAGTTGGAAGACTTTCATGGCTCATCTCTATCAGATATTCGAAGCCATCTCCATCTAACGTATTCTTCCTCTCCATCACTTGTTGAGAAAGATTATCAAGATCATTCATGTCCATTTCTATAGAAAGATGATCGGATCTCCACATTAATGAGTTAATTGTAGGTTGTGAAAGCATACCAGCGTCAATATTGCCACGTAGATGCAATCTCCTTCTGAAATAATAATATCCAATGCTGTACTTACGAGCATACTCTAAGTCAGTTAATCTGATATGAAATCTTTCCAGCTTCTCAATGCACAATACATGTAATATTTGCAGCAAAAACTGAGGATCGTGTGTGGAAACTTGGAAAGTATTAAGACCGGTCAATGAACTTATCTCTTTAATAATGTACCCTAGTTGTTCTAGTTCATCATCTCTTATTTCAATGACACCCATATACAGTTCTTCCAGTTTCTTCAATTGCGATAAGATACCAGGTGGAAGTGGACAATAGCTAGAGCGGTAATTCAACCTCAAATCCAATGACCTTAGGTTGCTAAGTTCTGCTATATCTTTGGGGAAGTGATCAAGATCAGAGCCATAAAAACTGAGAACTTCTAACTTTTTTAGATTCCCCATAGTTGAAATTTCAATGTTTAATGTACAATGTTCCAAGCACAAAGTTCGAAGATTGGTCAACAATTGGATTGATGACGGAACTTGAATCCTCATATAAGTGAAATCAAGAACTCTGAGTTTCTTCATATCGGCAAAAAATTCTTTGGACATTTTCAGTGATTGTTGCTCGCAGGTCACTCCTAGAAACTTTAGGTTTGGATATTCTAACCCACTGGGAAGCTGATTCAGCTCATTCGATGTCAGACCAATTGCACTGTACGATTCAGTGTTATGTTTTGGCCACTCCTTCAAACCTTTGTGTTTCGACATATATGCATGCTTGTCTTTAGATGCAATTTGTAAGCAAACATCTCTTACAACATCATGCAGTTTTACACGCTCCTCATTCTCAGCTGAGAGCAGTAAATAGCAATTTTTCAGATCATCGACAATGGAATTTACCCTATGTCTAGTTGTAATCAATATCGTTGTATCTCTAAACAACTCTAGCCCCCAAGCATATCTAACCAAATCTTCAATTTCAATACTAAAATCTTCTGGAAACAGAGAACATAGCTGAAGCAAGGACTTGGCTTCATCACTCTCTAGATAGTTGTAGCTAAACTCTATCCTTGAGTATACCAACTTGTGCACTCCTTTGATATTGGTCACTCTAGAATTCCGTAATTCTTCAAGTGCATTCTTCCATGAATGTTCTCCTCTTTTTCTGAGGGCTTTGCCAACTGTCACAAGAGCGATAGGTAAGCCTCCACATTCCCTTGTAACTTTTTCTGCTGTACCCTTTATAATGTTTGTTGCATCATCAGAAATCTCTGCCTTGTTTTTGAGAAGTTCCCATGATTCTTCTTCAGATAAAACATTGACTTCGAATTTCCTTTGAGCTCCCATGTTTCTGCACACATCTTCAAAGCGTGATGTTAATAGAATTTTGAACCCTTTATCATCACCTGCTGAAGGAATTCCTATAGTTCCCAACTCAATATAATCCCAAATATCATCCAATATTATGAGAATTCTTTTACCTCTGTCACCTCCAAGTCTTTCACGAAGTCGTCCAGCTCTCACAATTTTATTAGTCTTCTCTTCAATTTTCAAACCAAGCATATCAGCAAGTTGATCCTGAATTTTAGTTACATCTGGATCTTGAGATACAACTGCGATTGCAATCTCATCAAATAATTTGTCGACTTTGACTTCGTTAGCTATTTCATTTGCCATTGTCGTCTTACCTACTCCTGGCATGCCACAGATCCCAATTATGTTGACATCTTTGTCCTTTAGAGCTTCCATAATTTTCCTTTTAGTTGATATCCTTGTTCCAAAAGCCCCAAAGTCACCAGGGTTTTGATAAGGCGTCTGCACCAGCAGTTTAGGTTCGCCCACCTTCCGAAATGTACCTTCCACTTGGAGCTTAGCAACCTCAGCAGTCTTCTTTGTGACTTTCCTGCCAAGTGAGTAACGGGTCTTCAAATTTGGACATCTAAGGAATATGCAGTCCATTTCAGAATTTGTTACACCTCCCAAAACTACATATGCCTGTTTCTTCAAGTCATCAACCTTTTGCAGCCAATCCTTAACATCTGGTTTAATAGTTTCTGCATTTCTTTCTGCTGTAACAACCAAGTGTCGCACATCAGATTCCTTAATTTCGAGATCTTTCACCTTATCCCTCAAAGTTTGAATTTTGTTATTGTAGCAGAAGATATACTTGAATTGACACAAAATTGGGTCGATTGTGTACTCCACAAGCTTCCCAACAACAGAAAAGACTATGGCCTCCACCATTATCAATTTCAAACAACAGATATTCCAGCAGTATCAAAGAAGCCTATCAGCATAAAAACTGAACATGATAAGGGTCTTAGAATTAAATTCCACAAGAAACAATTAACAATTCAATAGCAAAAGGATTCCCCAGTAAATGATCGATCATATACTTGTTAATTCTATGTGCAAAAATTATATGAAATCATTTTCAACTTTATAATAACTAAGCCTTATTTACAACCACACAATCCAAAAAATGCACAAGTACTTTATTTCTATCTATTTATATATTAAACCACCCCTTTTAAATTATTCCCAAAAGGCTAAAAAATTTAATAACACCATACCACTTTTCTTGACTATTTATCTATTTTAGTAGACCCTAAATCAAGGATAAATCATGTCTGGATCTTTTCTTAGTTTATGTTTTGCCAATGTTTCTATGGATGGCATGCCGATGTAGAAAAATAATTGAAAAGTTAATCCAAAAGTAACATTATCAGCAGTAATAAATACTAAAATAGAGAAAGATGGAAATAGCAATTAAAAATGTTGAAAAGAAATCGACACAATTAAGGTTACCTTTTAGATTCCAAGCTAAGCTTTTTGATCGAGGATGTTAACAAGAAGCTTAAGATATAGAAAAATGCTGAGTGCACAGCTTATTCTATAGCGGGTCTCACCCTCTTTGTGAGAGGGCTGTCGTTCAAATGTGTACACCTAGCACAACTCTAAAAAATATTTATAATAAAGATAAGGATAAAAGTGTGTTCTGGAGGGAGATTGCGTGCGTGTGTGTGTTTTATGGCATGTAAATACTAGAGGATATTTCGAAAATTTTGGCAAGTCATTTATTGGGAACAAGTGGCTTATAATATCTTGGAGCTTGTTTGGATATGATTTTAAAATTTAATTTTTTTGAAAATCATTTTCAACTCTACATTCTACGTGATCGATAACTTTTAGTACTTTTTAACCCGCATTTTTTTTTAAATTTCACTTTAAAAAATGTCTCCTAAAAAAGTTCTTATTTTTGAAACTTTGCAAGCACATTGAAGAGGTAACCTGCCTTGAATATTAGCAAGGAAAAATAATGTTAAATTTTTCTTTGTTGTTCAATACATGCTATCCATACCAAACATGTTCTTATGGGTTGTTTGATTTACTAAATTAAATACCACGTTGAATTTAATTTAAATTTTTTAGGTTCCGATTTTGAATATCATATGTACTTGGCGTCTCTTAGATCTGGATTCCCCCTCCCAAAATTAGTTTTATCAACTTTTTAATCATATATTTTATCAAAATATACTAAAAATATAATTTTATCTAATCGAACAAAGGCTATCGGCACACAAATAATGGCAAGTTAGATTTTTCTATCCCTTCAACAAAATTGGTCCACGTGGAATATACCCCCAAAATATGAACATGGCCATTTCCATTTGTGTAGGGTTCGGGGAAATGGATTGATGGGGAAATTGATATTTCACAAGTGATGACAAAATTAAAAATGGAAATTCAAGTCCTTGGGACGTGTCAAAGACCATTTCTTGAAATTGTCATTTTGAATATTATTTTGATACAATACGAAGTCAAAAGTATCAAAATCTACACCAAACAGGCGTTTGGAGTATTGTAATTGAAATGGTAAACTGACTTTCTCACCATGTGCACTATGTTTTTACATTATCATGTGTGCACTATGTTTGGTAAACGACATTAGATAAAACTACTATGATCAAAGACTGGGAACTTTCATTTGCAATTAAAATGTGAATTTTGCTACTTTTTCAGATGATTTTACCCGAATCAGATTGCTAGAATGAGTTGGCAAATTATGATTTGATGGTTAGAAAATGCTTTTGGCTAACTACGAATGAAATGTTGCCCGACTGTCAATCGACACAACTATGGTAAAATCAATTTGGTAATATAGCATCTCTTAAAATGTACTGCATCTAGTGGGAATATAATTGCACTTTATAGTTTCAAAAGTGTTCTTGGTTCAACACGTATGAGAGCAACAAACGTTGTCAGTGCTAGGATCACGTTAAGGAATCTCTCCCCCATACAATTACAGCTATAAGGTTTATTATCTTCAAGTCTCTGGCAAAAACTACTTGAATATGACAACTTGAAACCTGCAGTAGGCATTATTTTCTCAAAATTCCAACAAATACAAGTAAAAAAAAAAAAACACATTCTTGAAAATCTGAATTTCAACAACAAAGCAAAAGAAAAAGGAATACATGCTTCATGTACACATATCCTAGACTAGGAAAGTACGACCTAACCGATAAAGATACGGACTCACAATTGCCCTCAAAGGGCCAAACAACGGCAGAGATTATAGGGTCTTTAGTCTCCCTGCACAAAAATTACAAATATAATTAACTACCAAGATTGTCAAAAATTGCTGCTGATGAACATGCAACAAGCAGAATAGGCACACCACCGGACAGATCCAATCAAGGTTAAGCGAAAACAACAGCCGGAACATCATGAAAAAGCTGGATCACTATCTCATACAAGAATTGGACATCACTGTACAGTTCTGATGTTAGAGCAGAGATCAGTCTTTGGGCAGAGACGTAATCCTTTGTTAACACCTCCACACCAGTTACATGTCAAATCCAGGCATCGCAAACTGGGATGCAAAACATTCAACTTCTGTTTGGAGCTCGACAATTTCTTTGTTATTCTCAAGTCCCTTCAGAAAAGCTTTAGGCAGTTTCGAATGTTCTCTCTGTACAGAACTAGCAATTTGGGCAGCTCTAACGAGAAAATCAGCTATCATCTCAAAATCATCCTCCAGACAGCCTCTTGATGTCATTGCAGGAGTACCTGCACCATAAATATGAAAAGCTATCACTACTGTGCAAATACTTTTATCATACAAAGCTCATGAAAGTAAAGTGGTGTTTACTCACCAATCCTTACACCTCCAGGGGTAATATTGCCACTATCATCAAAGATTGTAACTTTGTTGAGAGTCATGTGACACAGCTCACAGACCTTCTCGAAATTTTTACCTATAAATCACAATAACTAGAACCAATAAGATAAGATCATATTCTACAGTAAAAAAAATCAGGGACAGAAACGTCTTGTAAACAATCCAGAGTCTTATCAAAAGTTCAACATATACAAAGGATGGCACTGCTGTGATTATTACAATAGATGCAAGAGTTCACAAAGAAGCAAGCCACATAAATCGAGAAAAAGGAATTTCTGTGCAAGATGCAGAATCAGGTTCATACAATATTCTTGATCGAGGCAAATTATAACTCTTATTCTACTCTCCCGAATAACTCAGTAACATATCGAGCAAGTTCAAGTTTCAAGCTCTAAAGTTGCTATTGACCAAAGGGCATAGAAAGCCTAGATATATCGAGTAAGCTCATTTTGCATTGAATAGAAATTTCATTTTGATGGCGCAGGACCCAAGCTGTTCCAAATAGAACGGCAAACAAGTCTCAAGTTCTAAAAGTTGCTATTGACCATAGGACATAAAAGCCTAGATAACAATTTTTTTCTTCATAGGATCTAAAAACCCTCCAATTGTCTCTGTAATGGCAGAAATTCATTAGCCATCACATTCAAGGTATAAATCACCTGCCTGCCGCCGCACGGTCAACATAGAAAAAGAATTACCAAAATATACTGAGATGATATCAACAAAAAGATCCAAAACACATTTCGTCAAGACCACATGAAAATTTTGAAAACAAACAGGTTCAAAAAACTATAATTCTGTGTAATAAATCAGGAAAAAAATAAAAATAAAATTCAAAAAAAAGAGGAAATCACACTACAACGCCAAACAAAGTACATGCATTTGAATGCATTTTAGTTGTCAAAAGCAACAAATGAAGATATGGCCATAAAATCTTATGGAATAAACAATATACCTGTCAATCCAAGATTTCTTAGATCCCAAAGCAACATATGATTGTCGGTGCCTCCAGTGACCAGCCTACATTTTCTTCTTAATAAAGCAGATGCTAAGGCCTGAGCATTTTTCTTCACTTGTTGCATATAAATCTTGTACTCGAGAGTGGCCACTTGTTTCAAAGCTACTGCAAGGGCCGCAATGTGGTTGTTGTGCGGCCCCCCTTGCAATGCTGGGAAAACAGCAAAGTTTATCTTTTCCTCAAAATCATATCTATCAATGTCATCACCTTGATACAAAAGCATGCCTCTTTTCCTCGGCTTTGGGCCCTTCCTGTAGAAAATAATTCCTCCCCTTGGACCCCGAAGACTTTTATGGGTTGTAGATGTTACAATATCACAGTATTCAAAAGGATTTGCACACTCCTACAGATACACAATTAAGTTCATGATTAAAGGATCAAAAAGTTCAATTTATCAAATAGAAAAATAGAAGCAAATAAGGCAGGAATGGAGAAACAGTAAGAAGATAGCATATTGCATATATATTCACATCACCAATTTTGAGAAAACCGCTAAGAGCAGATAGTCTTCTTTTGCATATGTCTATATACAAACATGGAGAAAACTGAGCCAGATGCACAACATACAAGACAGTTCCTATACTGAGTGATAATATTTCTACATATATGCAATTGAACTGACATTCTCATTGACTAAAGAATGAAATTATCTGCAAGTTCAAATTATAATTGATAAGGATGCATAAGTTAGTAAACTGAATGTGAATCTATATCTGTTATTACTATTAAACAGCAAATGTGAAATTAAAAAAATATTCAAGAATATGCTATTTGTACATCACCATTTACAGATTGGTGTGGTGTCAAAAGGAAAGTGGGGAGTTTTAATTTTTTAGTTGGTTGGTGAAATTTTGACTCAAATCATATCTTATCACATCATTTGTTGGTAAACACGTCTATAATTTGTGATGTACATGTAGCACAACCGAATATTTAATTAGCCTAAAAAACTAGTTTACTAAAGTGACATTCAAAATAAAACCCCAGATGTTGATATCATAATAATAATTGCATTTTCCCCCACAATGTTAATAACATATTCTCTCAAAGCCCTACACAAATAGAAAGATACTTGTAAATATGATAATCTGAATTGGATGTGAAGCCAAAAAAAGAGTGCAACATCCAGAAATGAAGTGATATTAACAACAATGTTAGAGAAATGCAGAAAGAGGTCTCAGAGTCAGCTGACTGATCTGAGGAAAGAATGACACCGGGATTAGTATTACTCACTTGTTTATGATGTAATCTATATACGGAAACAAAAAAATTAGAAAAGAAATGAAATGAAGTAAGGTGTAAAGTTTCTACATGATGGAGCTATTCCCATCCAATAAGTTAATTCGACTGTAAGAATGTCACTAAAAAAAATTCACTCTATCTATAGATAAGAGAAAAAATTAATGTAATACGAGACTAATGATACGAAACTTAAATCTATTATTCAGAACTACACTAAATACCAGAAGCAAGCAATTTAAAGTTGAATTATCAGAAGAAATTTATGTTTCAGCCTTGACCAATACGGATTTCAACTATGCTGTGGGCATTATTAGCTTGGGTGCCGACCTTAAAATTCAAAGACAGCATGAAGTGTGAAGGGCGTTCATAAAACAAGTCACAAATTCAGCTAGTACAAAGAAAAAAGTAGGACAAAAGATTCTGCACAAGGAAACTTGTAACAACTAATTGAATAAAAGAAACTATTCACCTTGGCAGAAATAAGACCACTAATCTGAGCCATGTCACACAGCAATACCGCTCCACATTTATCAGCTATCTGCCTAAACCTTAAATAATCCCACTCCCGAGGGTACGAACTCCCCCCACAAATCAATATTTTTGGGCGAAAATCGATTACCCTTTCTTCCAGCTTATCATAATCTATATACCCTGTCTGTGGGTTCACCTTATACGGCAAGCTCTCAAAGAAAATTGACGCCCCTGAAATTTTCCTCCCATTAGGCAAATAGCAGCCATGACTCGTGTTCCCACCAGACGGTGTGTCCAACCCCATTATCCGATCGCCTGGCAATAACAACCCAGTATATACAGCAAAGTTTGCAGATGTGCACGAGTATGGCTGCACATTTACACCCCAATGTTCAGAATCAAGCCCAAAAGCAGTCAAAGCACGCTCACAACAGAGTGTTTCAATTCCATCAATGTATAAATTCCCACCATAATATCGGGCGCCTGGCATTCCCTCCGAGTATTTGTTAGTCAAATGGCTTCCCAACGCCTCCATTACAGCTTTACACACAAAATTCTCAGATGCAATTAATTCAATTCCTTTGTACTGCCTCTGCTTCTCCTTCTCCATAATTTCGTAAATATCCGGATCTGAGACTCTCAAGCTCTGATTCCCCCATGCCCTAACCGCATTCCTACGCGACTCCAGCTCATTAGTAGAAGTCTTATTGCTCTTTGAAGAGGGAGATGAGGAAGACCCCGACTCACAATCCCGTTTCCTCTTCAAGCACATCGAGTGCCCCAATATCCGAAACTCCTTCACATCTTTTTCCTCATCCTCTCCACTAACTATATTTTCTTTTGAACTATTTTCAGCATGGCGAGGATGATTCTCGGTCTGCTGATCCATCAACTGAAGGGCAATCGATGGAACCTCAAACGACGGGTCGCGAATCCTCGACTCAATTTGGAACGATATCGAATCATCGGCAATCTTTGAACCTCGATGATTATTCGCGGGCGTAGGCAACGATGAATGAGATAAAAACCCTAACGAAAGATTAGGATTGGATGG
>CAIGRN010080154.1:0-19212 GCA_903798345.1 Fraxinus anomala
AGTTTAATTCTATGTAATTTATGTTTTACAGGACAACATGATGAATGTAGTGGGAATAAAGAGAAACGAGTGAAAAAAAATGACCAAATTAAAGGAAATAAAAGTTTAGGGACCAAATTGTAAATATTCAAAAGATGACTCGAAAGGGAAAACGAAGATATGAAGATGAAGATGTCAAATTGGGCTAAGTAATTAAGCATGGGAAGAAGAGGAAGTGGAAAAAGAAGTCACAAAATGAGGAACGGAGTTTGAGAACCAAAATGCAACAAGTGGAAAATGAATTAAGCTATGCGGTTGCATAGCCTATTTCCCATGCGGTGGCATGATGCCCTTCAAATAATCCAGCACCCAGTTTGGTTGTTCTATGCGACCACAACTCCCACTACTATGCGGTCGCACAGTAGTAAATTTTAACGCGATTTCAGTTTCATAATTTACATCAAACTCTTATGGAAACCAACTTCGTTCACGATATTTCTGCCCTAGAACATACCAGAATGATGGTAAACGCCTCCATACATATTTTTCTCTAATTTTTGCTCAAGAATCTCGATAAAGAACTAAAATCATTGGTGAAATTAGGAAAGAACTCAATTGGAATTGGTGATTTCTCATCTTTTATTCACGTAATTTGAATTTTCATTGTCAAACAAGTCTAGAATTTAAAATTTTCTTTTAACTCCTGTTTGATCCACATTCTACAAAAATTCATTCTTCAATAAAATAATATTTTTCATCACATCCAAAACTTTTCCTTATTTTTTAACCACACATTCTCCATCAATCTACTATTCAAAAATACATTCTTCCAAAATAATATGGCTCAAACACACCCTTATAAATATTTTGGGATTGACTTAGTCTTTACTAGATTTTTCATGGATTTAGTCATGATTTTTCCATCAAAGAATTAAACTATTTTCTGAATTTTAATCTCAATTTTACTTTATTAATGGATTGATTACTGTCTTATGCTTGATGTATAAGGTCGATTCTTGATCTTATTCCAATTAAAAGAGTACGAATGTGTTATAGAAAGTTTAGATTCTAGGAGTACAATTGAATTAAATTGATTTGGAAGGTCATAACTTCATATTAGAGAGTTGAGATGAAGGCCTCTAATTGAGTTATAAGAATGAATAATTTATGAGATTGATACAATCCAATTGAGGGAATTTCGATGCTTCGCTACCCCAAACATTGATTTTAATTTCATTATTTCAAACATTGAATTTTTAATTTTATTCGGACAATAAATTCTACTTCACAAATGAGAGAACGTCCATCATTCTTTTTTATCCTTTGAGCATTTATTTCATCTCCATGTGGAATGACACCCCAAAACTGTGCTACAACTACCGTATTATTCTTTGGGTATAATCAGTATAGAAGTTCTATTGGAAGAGGCGAAGTGGGAGATGTTTTCTCAATACAAAAGGTTGATTGCCTCGGATTAACTCTGCAGCAGGTTATAGCACCTCACCTAGGTCTTGAAGGGTTGGCTTTGTATGGCACCATAATTGATGTTCTGCATCACTTTGGCTACCTTAATATATAGCCTCGACTCAACTCAACCGGCTGGACAGTGATGTGGAATGTGGGTCTAATTGAGCTTGATGTTGGCTGCCATGTGGTCGTTGTTTAGAGCCTCATTAGAAGAAGTGTAATAATAGTCCCCCAAGTTTAGGTATGGATATTTATATAATGTGTGTGAACTTTTATGTTAGTAGAAAACACTAAGTGGTTTTACCTTCATTTGGGAAGGTGTTTATTTTTTCAATTGTGTATTTGAGCACAACACAATAGTCTCCCTAGTTCAAAATTGAATATTTATATAGTGATTGGACTAAAGTTGTTGAAGTGATATTTTAATACCTAATGGGACAACTATGCAACCCCCTTATTATAGAGGTGAGGTTCTGATATCAAGTATAATACTTTGAAATATAGATAGTTTGATGGAGCTGGAAGGTAGAGGTGAGGTCTTAGCATAGAGGATGAGACTCTAAAGATTGGTAGCTTGATGAAGATGAAAGGCAAAGGCGATGACCTAGCATGGAGAATGGGGCTCTGAATAGGCAGTTTGATGAAACTGGTAGCTAGAGATGAGGTCATAGCATGGAAGACGAGGCTATGAATTATAGGTGCTTGATGAAGCTGTAAGGCAGAGTTGAGGTCCTAGCATAAAGAAAGAGTATGGTGCTAGAAGGGCCTTGGTTGTGACATATAATGTGGCTTCCATTGACCCTTTGACTTTCACATCTTAACTATTATAATGGCTTTGGCCTCTTCTTTTGTACTTAATTTTTATTGATAAGAATTTTATATCTCCTCCAAGTACTATAGCATATTACTTTGTATGTATGATATTTCTTCTTCAAGTCTGATTACATCATCATAACTAACAATACCCCATCTTTAAATAATAAACTGACATATTAACTCATCAATTTGACCTTGGATAGATTAAGTCTGATAAGTCCTCTCACCTTGGATTCTCATAATAATATTTTACAAATCTTACAACTGCTGACGCCTCAGTACATGTACTAAAATTTGTAAAACAAAGTGTTGAAGCCAAAGACCGAACGACAAGTTCATAAGCTCTCTTGCATGGTAGATGGCATAACGTGCAAAGAATAATGAACTCGACCTAGTAGGTTTCAAGGTACGCTACCTTTAGGATGCTTTATACATTTTCTATCGGGTTGACAAAGACTTTCTTGCATGGAGGATAGTTCATCTATGTGAATGGTTTATTGCATGGTGGATGTTGCACCCATAAAGGAAATACTAAAATCTAGCTCATAGTTTTAAGATGGGCTCCCTTTTGGATGCTACACACATCTCTTGCCAAGGGGACAAAGACTTTCTTACATGGTGGATGGTTTATCCATGCCAAGGACTTTTTGTATAAGGATGGTGGTCTGTCTCATAGGTTTCCAGGTGAGCTCCCATTGGGATGATTTACACATCTCTTGTCGAGACAAGAAAAACTTCCTTGCTTGGTGGATCATACATACATATAGGGGATAATAAAGTTGGCCTCGTAGGGTTTAAAATGGGCTTTCTTTAGGATGGTTCGTACCTTTCCAGTTGAAGTGATGAGAATGAGGCAACTATGTTGCAGTTGATATAAAGGTATATATACATAAACAAGGATGAAGCCTTGCATGGTGGAAGCGGTGATGCATAGGCAAGGATGAGGCCTTGCATGGTAGAAGCACTGATGTATATGTAATGATGAGCTTTGCATGGTGAATGAGCTGATGTATAGGAAAGGCCTATTGTAGATATGAGTCTTTGCATAATGGAGATGCTAATGCATGGGCTAGGATGAGGTCTTGTTTGGTAGAGGCATTGATGCATAAGTGAGGTCCCATTACGAGGATGAGACCTTAGATAGAGAATGCACTAATGTATAGGTAAGGATGAGGCCTTGTATGACAGAGACGCTAATGAATAAGTAGGGATGAGGTCTCGTATTATAGATGTAATGATGCATAGGCAAGGATGAGGCCTTTACGATTGAAAAAGTTATAGTTGCAAAGTTAGCTCTTGTTTGATCCTTATTTTTTCCAAAACACATTTTTCTCTCTTTTCTTTTCAACTGTACATTCTTCAATAAAATAATATTACACGTAAATCTAAAGTTTTTCCTTATTTTTTGACCATACATTCTCCATTAAATACTATTTCAAAATACATTCTGCACCAAAAGGGGGCTCAAACGAGCCCTTGGGGTCTCATATTTGAGGGATGAAGCATCTGAAACATATTAAACATTTTTGCAGAGGCAAAGTCCCACGTTTCAAGGATGAGGCCTCTGAAAACATATGAATCATTTATGCAGAGGTGAAGTGAGGCTTTCTAATTCATCAAATACAACCCCTCTTCAGGGGTCCTCCCTTCTTTAGAGATTGTTCTATTAACGACCTCTTCATAGGCTTCCCCATCTTTAGGGGCTGTTGTGGTCATGAACTCTTCTCCAGAGGTTTTTTTTTTTCAGTGGCCTCCCTTTCTTCAGAGGCTTTGACCATCTCGACATCTTTCCTTCATTTAGAGGTGCCAACTATCCCGGTATCACCCAACACCATTTTTCCTCACATAGTACATGGGCAGTTGGTGATTGCTTTCCTCTCTTATGAGGACTTAGTTGTTGACCCCTTTAGATACGACCAAATATAGTAGTAGGTGCTCATCATCTTCTTCAAGCTCATGCGACTGCATGGCCCATCCTCATCATCATCGTTGAGATTGACAACAGAAGATGAACATAATCTCTAATAACTAAAACAAATGCATCGATGTGTGACCTCGTCGTCCCTATGATGCTTAAGTTAGTGAGAAAGAAATTTATGTAAAAGACTGTGAACTGAAATTATGTAAAAGCGTACTTGAATAATGAATTGAAATCCAATATTTATAGAAATAAGTAGTACACTCGTAGTAGGATTAAGTTAGTTAAGTGTCCTTATCTGATTTAAGAGTCTACATGATGTGGACATTGGAGTTCTACCACAATTGTAAGACCAATCATAGTTTGGAAACAATAGGATTGTAAAGATAGAGTCATTTTATGTATAAGGGTTGTGAATTGAATATGAGTGTAAGATTGAGGTGATCAAATAATGCTTGGACACTTGGAAAGTAGAATCCTTTTTGGTTAAGTAATGAGAGATAATGCCTAGCCCAAGTAAATTGCTTGAAGAGTACAAAAGTGTTAAAAAGGCCTTTCCAAAAAGTGTTAAAATAGCCGCATGACATCCTTGGGCACGTGTGTTTGGGATTCTGGATACATCAGTAGCCTTCGTACATCTGTTCCTTAGGCTCGGGCTTTAGGAGTGAGATGCACATAGGTCGGGAAAATGTGGGAGCTTTTGTAAACTTGGTTGATGTCCTCATTATATAATAATTGGAGATAATCTACGGACTGGACATGGTCGGGGATAAAATTGATCAGTGATCTTTGAGGAGATTACGTAATACTATTTTGGGGCATTAAGTTTAAAAGAGTGGTTAGAGGAAGGTGCCCTAGATGCATGACATGAGATGTAATCCGACGGAAGAGATCGCGACCTTTGGGCTTATCCTTTAGATGCCTATAAATATCCATTTTACCTTTCATTTTCTCTTTTCACTCAGTAATCTTTCTTAGCAACCTCAAGATCGGGATTGTCATGGGTTTTTGGTCATCGGGTTAGAGCTCGGGAACTTAAGCTATTTTCTTATAAATATAATTTAAATAGATGTCGAGTGATGATAGTGACCGTGATTCCTTATGGTTGAACACCACTCACAAGGAATCAAGAACCTTGATCATTCCAATGGCCATCATCTTATACACTCATCCTTGAGCACAATTGGCTAATACCCAATTGTGATTTTAGGACCCCAATCCCAAGGATAGGATAGTTAGAGCTTGAAAAGGGAAGTTTGTAATATTTAAGGATTCTTTGAAAGGGGATTTAGGTAGTCCCTACGCACATTTTTTGTAGGCCTATTGGTCGAGCACAACATGTACCCAGGGCAGTTGGTGCCCAATATGTGGAGGATGCTCGTGTATTTTTCATATCTTGAAAATATTTAGGCATCACTCCCTACCTCGACTTTTGTAGAATGGTCTTTGAGCTTAAACAATTCTCATCTTTACTTGCTTCGCTTATCTTTTCTATTCGGGGATGGTTTAAGACCCAGAAGATGCCGAGTTCATTGAAGGGGTAGAAAGAAAAATGGCTTTATGTTATTCCTCGGGAGCCCAACCTTTCTTTTAGTCCTAGGTGAGGGATCCCAGACATGACAAGGTTTTGTGAAGGTCAGGCCTACTTTGATGCTTTAGAACAGGATAGGCAAAAGTTAGAGGATTTCGAACCTATACAAAATCTTGATAATTTCCTCAGGAATGACATCCAAGATCTTGGAAAAATTTTGTAATGTTGGGGGTAGGACTCATTCCATTTTTTATTACGTCCTTCCTATTTTCCCGATCACTTATTTTCCCGATCACTTCATCATGCTTATAACTTATCTTATTTTTGCCAAAATATTGTTTGATCTCTCAGGAGAGACATTGGGCTCTAGGGGTCAGAACCCAATCATATGAGGACAATGTCCTAGGGAAACATTCGCTGGGATACTTCTAGGGGAGGCCAGTCACCCTGCCACATAGCCTCTCATTACTCTAGAGGTCGTGGACCTCGAAAATGATGCCATCTACACAGTGTCCTTGATCATCAAGGACTTTGAGTGATGTTACTTAGTCCCGATCATTACTGCCAAGTACATGAGGGACATTGGGTTCTACGAAGGCGTGAAGGCCCTAGAGACATTGACCATAAAGGTAATCCCGAGCTCTTTTTATTCGTCTTTTATTTAAAGTTTTTATCTCGACCATAGCTTGTCAATTTTTACAGACTTTGAGTATGGTACGGGACCTTTTACTGAAAGGAATGGATGAGTCCCACATGATGGCTAGGATCTTCGAAGAGATCAAGCTCCAAGATAAAAACCTCACAAATTTTGAGGTTGTATGTATCCTTTTCTTGAAAGAGCGTGATGATGTAACAAATGAGTTAAGAAAAGGTCGAGACGAGGTTGGAATAGTAAAGGATGAAGTTAAGGATATGAAGCTCGAGAAAGTAAAGAAAGATGTAGAGACTTGACTTATTCAGGCTCGAAAATCAACTATTGAGGACTCCAAAACATTTGGCGAATTGGACAAGCTGAAGGATGAGTGTGCCCGGTCTCATACCTCCATTCTTCAAAGGAAGCTCGAGCTTTTCTTTGTGCCAAGGTGCTTGAGGTTAGCCCTAAGAAATTGAAGGCGGTCTTGAATATTGTAGAGAACCTCATGTTATTTATCTCCAAGGAAGCTGCTAATGATGACGAGGGGTTGAGGATGACCAAAAGAAGAAGGTTCTTAAGGATGCCAACGAGGTCTTCAGGGCTACTAATCTAGATTAGGCCTTGAGTTTCCATTCTCCTTTTCTACCCCATTCATACGATAACTAAACATGTACTGAAGATATTTTGAACAAGTGTTATGCCCGAACATACTATTTTGTTGTTTTGTGTTATACCCAGCTTTTAATGTAGCTCAAGCATTATGAAATTGATGTTTTACAGCTATCTATGTTCCTTTTTTAATTCAAGTAGAAAGCTCAACCATTTATATAATAACAATGTAATTGATCAAACCCTACTGCAATGATTGCGAGTTGTATAAAGAAAAATAATTTCAAAGAGTACAAATAGTTTTAGGTTAAGCCCAATGAACAGCTTGGGCTTAATATCTGACCTTGAGGATTAAAATAAATTTTTATGTCTCAAGGTGTTAACTTGATCTCATCGAGCTGATTATAATAAAATTTAAGCTCGGGGATAGCACGAGTTTAGTTTAAAGGATCTGAGCCCTAGTTTGTACTATATTTTAAACGTACATGATGAAGCTTGACCTAAAGAGCGAACTCTATGGAAAAATATTTGAGCCCTAGCTTGGAGGACTTTAAGGCTAAAGCTCAACCTTATGCACAAACTTCAAGTGAAAATGTTGAAGCCCGATGACTTATATCCCGAGTTGTGAATTTCTAGAAGAGGATCAATTTCAGTCCTCGAGATAACATGGCTGGGATATCTACTTAATTTAATTTTTGTGCTTGTGGACGGCAAGGCTTAGAATGCTTGCGCTGGGTGCTTGTACGGGGACTAGGTTTAGAGTGCTAGCGCGAGGCAAGGTTGAGCAATATTAATTTTAGAAAAAATGAGCCTTATTGAGATCCCAAGAACTACAAATCAAAACAAACTTCTCATACTTAAAAAATAAATATGGGTATGTAGGAGCGACCAACTGAAAAGTCAAAATACGCGAGGCATACAAGCGCGACTAAAACAAACATGATAAAAAAGAACAAAATAAACTATTGAGTAAGGTATAACAAACTACTTGTAATAGATTTTCAAGTTATCGGCATTACATGGTCTAGGGAGTAGTCTTCCTAAGGTATTTCTTAGGCTGTATGCTCCTCCGTGGAATTGCTGTATGATTTTTAAAGGTCCTTCTCAAATTAGCTCAAGTTTGTAAAGGCATGACCAATTGCTTTGGCTTTTCTTAGTACAAGGTCTCCAACTTTAGACCTTCGGGATCTTACTTTGTTATTGAAGTTTTTCCTTATTCCGTGTTTAATAAGGTGTGACCCTTAGGACAGTTTGCTCATGTACTTCTTCAAGGTGGTCAAGGTGCTCAGTTGTGTGTTCATCGACCTCGGGCTCAAGTCACCTGATGCTGGGTAGGCTAACTTCAACTGGAACTGTAGCCTATATATCAAATGCTAACATGAAAGGATCTCACCTCATTGTCTTGTGAGATGTTCTGTATATCCAAAGTATGGAGGGTAGCTTGACAAACTAAGTACCCCTAGCATTCCCAATCCTTGTTCGAAAGTCTTGCAATATAATCCAATTTGTCACCTCAGCAAGGCCATTGTTCTAAGGATGTGAAATTGACATCAAATGGTGGTCAATCCTGAGGTTTGTGCAGAAGTTTCTGAATTGAGAATTATCGTATTGTCTACCATTGTTAGTTATGAGAACCTTGATAACCTGAATATGCAAATAATGGATTTCCAAATAAATGCCCTAAGCTTGGGCTCTGAAATTGTTGCTAGGGGTTATATCTCTACCCACTTAGTAAAATATTTCACTGCTACGATGACGAACTTCAATTAACCTCACAATAAACGTAGATATGAAAGTCAAGCATTCATGTCAAAATCATTCGAGATAAGAGCTTCAAAAGTCAAACGTCAAAGGAAAATCTTAGACCAAATGTTTCTATGCATTTGTAAAGGTATAAACATTTCAATCTTTAACAATGAATAATTAAAGCTTTACAACATATTTTTAATGCACGAAAAACAATTTTTCATAAAAATACTTGCATAAATATTTTTCAAAGATGAGAGTTTCATATTGATATTTAAACTTAGATCACATTTTATAATATCACTTCTTAACTTGAAAAATAAGTTGAAATCATTCTTTAAAACCCTACATTGTTCAAAACATTCACATTGGATCGAATAAAGCCAAAATGGACAAAACTTATAAAATACGGACATCAGGTTCAAGCAGGGATGTCCGTACATCCAAACGTTCGGTTCGTGTAACAATCACTTTTTTAACCCTTCTGATTTTTGGCACACAGCGGCTAGTTTTCGTACGTCCTAACACGAAAGTGGATGTCCAATAGCTTATTCGATTTCACAGTTATTTTTGCTTATTGAACTCTATAAATACATTTAATTTTTGCATTTATTGCAAGACTTTTTAAGAGCATTAAAGTGAGACATCTTTTAGCAAAATTTAATTGATATGACATCTTATTTATTATCAAATCATTTATTATGAAAACATTTGATTAATTGAATCAAAATCTTTATTCATCTTTATCATCAAAGTTTTCTCATCCAACATTTTAATTTTTTGCTATTCATTTAAGTGTATCATATTTTCCTCTTAATACTTAATTTGTTTATATAAATTATTAAGAGAGAAGTTTAAAATTATAAAGTCATTTTTCAATAAATCGGTGCTCCTTGTTTATAAGTCACCAGAAGCATTATAAGGCTTTCGGTTGTGCCATAAGTCAATCAAATTTAGTGAAAGGTCTTGCTCAATGCGGAGAGTTTGGCAATGAATGACGTAAATCATTGCTTTGGATTGAACATCCATAATTATATCGTTTGCACAATCACTTCCCTTTTATTTATCACTTTTATATTTGTGTATAATTATTTGATTGATTTATTCATTCATAGCTTGTTTAAATTTGGATAAATTTCTTGAAAAAGTTTTGAAAACTAATTCAGCTCCATCTTGGTTAGTTATTATTGGGATATCAGATGATGCTGAAGGTCGAAGACACCTAAGAAATGGGAGTGTGAAACTTCTATGGAATAAATAGAACTACTCTAATCATGCAGTACCCTGGTGCTCTAGCTTGAATGCTCCTTGCTGCTCTAGGATCCTCGGACAAATTTCCATTAGTTATGAAGTTAATTATCAGATACATCCATGAGGGTTCATGATTAATGTCCATGACGCCATGTGTCTGACTGATGCTAGGTTCCATGACGCCATCATGCTAATAATTTCACAAGACGTCGGCTTTATAATTTTCAACTTGGGTAATTTTCATAATTTCACAATTCTTGGTTCATCTGCGAAGATCATGAACTTTTAAACAATATAAGCTCATTTATCATCTTTGCTTTCAAATTTACCTTTAATCTGACCAACCACAAGTTGTGAATTGCTGAAAATCTTGATATGTTCAAGCTCAAGGTTGTTGGCGAGTTCTAAGGCATTGATGACGGCCTCATATTCCACCTCTTTTGGGTAGCTTCGAATTCAAATCTAAGTAAACATTGAGTTTCTGTGAGATTGTTTGGGATGCTAATTATGAACCATGTGCTCGAGGTCGAAAAGTTAGATACTCTATCCACAAATATTTCCCAAGTGTTCTTTACGATGGTCTGGTTATTCCTTGGCCCCCTAGGCTTTGCGGTGATTTCTGATATGAAGTCAGTCAAGGCCTGAGTCTTAATAGAAGGTCAGGGTTTGAACTCTATGTCAAATTCATCAAGTTCAATTACTCATTTGAAGTATGTGTTTAAGTGGCCGATTTTTGAGAACTAGAATTGGATGGGATTGAAAATATCGTCGTAGCTTTCGTGCTACCATGACCAAGGAAAGTGCAAGCTATTCAGCCAATGTATATTTGGTCTCTACATCGAGTAATAATTTTCTTACATAGCAGATGGGTTGTTGAGCCTTGTTAACCTTTTAACAATACACCAAAATGCATTTTGAGAAATAGCTAAGTACAAAAACAAAGTATCTCTAGGCTCGAATTTCTTGAGAACTGGTAGTGTCGCTTTTTTTTTTCGTTCCTCATTCCAATCAAAACTTCGATTACTCCTGAAAACCTTCAAAAAAGGAAAGCATCTATCTAATGCCCAAGACATGAACTTGTTTAATGCGGTGACCTTGCCTGCCAATTTTTATACTTCTTTTTTGCTCATAGGTGATTTCATGAAGCCCAAGAACTTGTTGAGGCTACTCCGAATGCACGCTTTGCTAGATTTAACTTTTTTTGATATTTACGAAGTGTGGTGAATACTTCATCGAGGTCAGAAATATGTTGGTTAACTTGTTTATTTTTTATTACCATGTTATCAACGTAGGTCTCAATATTTTTCCAATCAAATTAGAAATGTTTTTGTTAATGTGTCTTTGCTATGTTACCCCTGAGTTCTTCAATCCGAATAGCATAACCTTGTAACAATATATGGTAGAGTCAACCATAAAAGATGTCTTCTCTTGATCTTCCTCACCCATGAGGATCTGATGATTGTAAAAAAAATGCATCAAGGAAGTTGTATAATTTGTGGCCTAATGTGCTATCCACGAGGTTGTCAATCCGAGGTAGAAAATAACTATTATTAGGACATGCTTCGTTAAGGTCTATAAATTCAATGTAAACTCATCATTTACCATTGGCTTTTTTTACGAGAACAACATTGGAGAGCCAATAAGGGTACATGACCTCCCAAAGGAATTGTGTATTGACGAGTTTAAATATTTCTTCACATATGACCTCTCTACGTTTTGGTGCAAACTGCCCTTTCCTTTGCTTGAGTGGTCTAGCCTCTAGGTTAATATTGAGTTTGTGTACCATAATTCTAGGGTCTATTCTTAGCATATCTTCAACCTTCCATGCAAATATATCAATGTTCGTTAAAGACAAGTGATAAGTTTAGCCATGAGAGTGACATCGAGATCTCGCCGATGGTCACTTTTTTTTTTTCCAATCTCAAGCTCAACCTCTATTAATTCTCCCAGTAGAGCAAGTCCTCCCTAATGTTCGAGCTTGAGTTCGTACACTGAAACTTGCATGACATCAGTGCTTATTTTTTGAACTGTAGTAACATAGGGTTGTCTAGTCTTCGCGCACAACCACAACACCATTACTTGTAGGAAATTTCATAGCAAGGTGGAAGGTGGATACTATGGCCATGATTTTATTGAGTAGTGGTCTCTCAAGGATGGCATTGCAAACTATCGAGATACAAACTACTTGGAAGGCTGTGATCTGTGGTATTTGCTTCTGATCTAAACTTAAAGTAAGAGAAATCTTGACAATACCTTTAGGGACGATGAATTCACCTCTGAATCCCTGAATAAGAGTCTTAACCGCTTTAAGTTGTTCAGCCACAATTCCTATTTTAGTAAAGACCTCATGAGATAGTACATTGGCCATGCCCCCATTGCCGACCAAAATTATTTTCACTTCAAATTTAGCAACAATCTCTTATATGGTTAAGGCATCGTTATGAGATGATGATATACCTTTCGAATCCTTAGATCCAAATGTAATGTCTTAAAGATTTTCAAGAGCTGGCCTTGAGATTGAGGTGTATTGTCGGACATATTGCTTATATCTAGTATTCGAGTCTCCTCTCGACGATAATGTTAATGGTTTTTGCTATAGGTTGACCACTGCCCTGGCCTTATGGGCCTTTCCCTTGTTTTGATCATTCATTGGGAATTTGTCATGACTAGTATAAGCCCCTATGTATCTTTTTTTTTATTAAACCTCAAACTCCCGTTGTAAAGCTTTGTAATTCTCTGTGGTGTGGCCATGTCCTCGATGAAAGTCACAATACTTGCTCTTGTCCCTAGTATTAGGAGGGGATAGTATCCTTGAGGGCCATTTAAGTTCGTTAAGGTCCTTGATCTCCATTAGAATTTTAGATCTAGAAGTGTTTATATAGGTAAATGACATCATTAGTATCTCCTATCTCTATTTAACCCGAGCGATGGTCTTGACTTGGATTTGACTCGTGTTATCTTTTGTGTTTAGGTCTCTCAGAGGTCGGGCAAAATTTTCGTGAATACATGGTTTCCTCTATGTTAATATATTTTTCACCTTTGGTGAATAGCTCATTCATTAATCTTGGCGAGGTATTTGACAAAGATTTTGACATATGTGAGGGCAGAGACACTACTGTAATATGTTGGTTGGGTATATGAAGCCTTTCTTTGTTAAACCATGTCATAAAGTCACATAAGGACTCATTTTACCCCAGTTGAATTTGCATAAAGGATGCGATGGTCTTCTTGATGCGTTTACTACATGTGAAGAAGACAGAGAAGTTGTTGGCCAAGTTTGAGAATGAGGTAATGGAATTGGACTCCAAGGTAGAGAACCAATCCCTAGCAGCATTAGTCTGGGTTTGTGAAAAAGCTTTGCACATCATGGGGTCCCATGCAACTTACAAGTTCACGATGTTCATGTACACATTGAGATTCCTTTATTCGAGGACATTTGAATCTATATGGCAAGGGATATGACAAGATTTTGAGAGTGAACGGAGTGTTAGGGGTAAAACTGATTGACCCGTGAGTGTTCTATAGCAAAGTAGTCATAATCTCATCCTGAATGATCTTGGCAAATTCACCAAAAGTCCATGGTTACCGATCTCAAGGTTTAAGTCATAGAGGGTATGCCCGAGGTTCCAACATCACCAATATAAAAAATGGGGCATGGACCCAAGCTCGAGCATCAGCCATAAAACTAACATGTGGTATTGACCCTGGATATGGATTTCGTTGGCTCAATAATTGAGTTAACTATTGTTGTGACGTTTGTATTTCAAAGGATTCTTCATATGGCACCAAAGGATCTCTAGCAATGGGTTGATAAGGAGTGGATGAGCTTGTTGGAAGATGTCCGGAATGTGTGTTAATCATGGCTTTTGGTAGCGTTTTCCACGACGGTGCTAATGATGTTACAAAATCTGCACTTGTGAATTTTCAAGCTTGACGGCGGAAGATGAACACAAACAAAATCTCCAATACTTGAAACAAAGGCATCTAGATCTGTCATCATCGCACATATCCCATCATGCTCAAACCTGTTACCAAGCTTGAGCCCGAGCGTAGCCATTCCAAAAGTGCTGAAATGACTGCATGACATCCCCAGGCACAAGTGTTCGGGTTAGACATATTTTGGATACATTGGGGCCTATTCCCTTATTTTGCTAATGGGGCCTAATATGGGAAGTTCTTACCATAGCTTATTTCTAGGCGCTCCGGTGCCTAACCTATCAAATAGTTGGAGGATCTTTCAGGTCTTCACTCTCGTTCATAAATCAAGTAAAGTTATCATCTCCATTGAGCGGGTCATTCACAATTCGATCAAGTGAATAGTTTGTAGGTACATGCACTCCCACCTTTCTTTCAATTGGCTGGCATCTCTTCTATGCCTTTGAAAGTAACCCCTATCACTTTGCATCTCCCGTTGGACTTGTTGGCCTTGGGACATTTTCATACATACCTACCCCTTGCATTTGTTAGATGAGATGTTGCATTATAGAGTTCTGCTCATAATGTTTCTCATGTTTGTGGTCGTTGTAGCCACTTCTCTAGTGAGGCAAGCTGCAACCTTACCGTCTTCGCGATGGGAAGGTCAACGGTAGGTTAGGTGAGTTTGAATGGCCTCTTTTGGAAAGACTTCCCTTGCTCTCATTGAGTTTCCATCATCACTTGTACTTAGGGTATATGGAAGCCTCCTTTATTCGAAGAGGGGCCTTTTGAGTTGATTTCTCTTCAAACTTTATCCTTTTTCAAGGAATAAAAATCACTTAGAACATTTTTCCTTTGGAAAATCAACTTATTCTTTGTTCAAGAAAAAAACTTTTTTTCAAGGGGGAAGTTGAAGCACTTTCCTATTAGATTTTTTCAGGAGATTTGCTTGTGGTTTATAGACTGGTTTTTCACTAATGGTGCCAATTTATTCACCTCAATTTTTGGACGGATAACATGGACTTTCTCCACAAACTTGGACAAATCGTTTGGAACATAGGCCTTCTTCAAAGGTGGGAGAGGCAGCCGCGTGCACTTCGATGGTCATGTTAGTCAATATATTTAGATGTACGATGTGTGGAAGATGTGAACTATAATAATGTTCAAACAATGAGAGAACAAATGTGACAGAGCAATGTTATTTTGAGTGTGTAAAAATTATATTACCTTTAAATGATATTAAGTGCGAATATTTATAACAGAAGATGAGAATCGTGATGGCTGATGCATCTTCTCCTAGGTGCCATCCCATCAATCTTAAGCTGAAGAGTATTTAAATGTTTTTAGGGAAGTAGGAACCTTGTAGTCTAGGTCTGATCTCTGAAAAGTAAACTAAAAAGTTGATCGTTAGGCATCTACTGTAAAGATATTACATCAATTAATTGTATGAAAGATCTATTGGAATATGTGAAGTAAAAGATATCTTCTCTCAATAAAAAGGCTAATTGTCTCTAATTTACTTAGCAGTAGGTTGTAGCTCTCTCCTAGGCCACAGGGATTCGGCATCTACATGGCATCTCGATTGGGATGATGCATCACTTCTGTTATCTCAATATACGGTCTCAGCTCACTCCAGTAGGACAATGATATGAAATATGGGCCGTTGTTTAGAGCCTAATTAGAAGAGACGTAACAGTACTCACACACCATATTGGTAATAAAATGTATACTTAATGCCCATATTTGGTTCGGCTACAAAAGTGAAGTCAACAATAAATTATATATTTCATGGGATCCACAATTCAATCACATATTCCATCAACTTTTATCAAAATCTATTAAAAATATGATTTTCATCTAACCAAATACGGACAATAACTCAATAGGTCGGACCAAATGTGTCCATTTAGCATATATCGATCAAAAGAGTAATTGAAGGCATATTCCCAAGTTGCCACTGAATATCATCGAGATCCACGAATCAAAGACATCGACAAGATAGCTTAGGTCAAGGATTTGCCCTTACTCTCTCATGGCATAGTTTGTAACACCATATCCAACCAATCAGAATCTATTCTCATACTTGGGTAGCTTAAGTACCAAAGCACGGTCACAACATGATTTATAAGACCATGGCGATGTGTCGGCGCTCTTACACCTATATAAAGGACAATGGGCGGATTTCATGGAGGACAAGATCGGCTCCAGCTATTGCCCAGATCCAATAAGGAAGGTAATTTTTTGGGAACAATACATAAATCAGGTTTTTAGTAAACACTATTTCAAAATTAAGGATATAGGTTTTAAATTTCAAAAATCAGGTTTTAAATCAGATTTTTAGTAAACACTATTTTAGAATTAAGGATATATGTTTTAAATTTCAAAAATAAGGTTTTCATTAAAATTTATTTGTGATTTAATTAATTAATTATATATTTTATTAATAAATATATAAAGGTCACATATATATGAAATTTGGTCATAATTCAAAAATCTTAAGGTCACGATTCAAAAATTTTATAGATCACAGTTAGTTTATCGGTCACAAATTAAAATTTTAAAAGTCACAATTTGTTCAATAGTCACAAATCACGAAATTTATGAGTCACACAACTTATTTTATGGTCACAAAATATAAAATTATAGGTCACAAATTACTTTTATTGGTCACAAATTAATAAATTTGTAGGTGACACAGTGTTTATTAGTCACAATTTATTCTTTATTGATCACATACCAACCAATTTATTNTTATTGGTCACAATCAACAAATCATCTGTGACCACCACCAACACAATGCCACCGTCGTCTCCACCGCCAACACCATAGAATCAAGTCGCCGCCGCCGCAGCCGCCGCTACCACCAACACCCCAACAACCACCGTCGCCGCCCACCCAATGAAAATGACCTCACCACCACCAGCAGAAAATGACCTTGACACCACAAATAGAAAACGACCTCACCACATAAACCGTCGCCGCCGCCACCATCCCCCCAACAACCACCACCACCACCCAATGAAAATGACCACAACCACCGCCGCCTACACCAACCACTGCCGACCACCAAATCGCAACAGATTGCACGCATAGCTACCACCACCACATCGCAGTTGATCGCACATATAGCCACAACCATCGCCACAGCCACCACTACCGAAATCGCGACCCAAAAGAGAAAGAAGAAGGACAGCAGCGTCGCGATCGGCTAAGCGACCACCGCCACAGCCACCGTCAACCACTGAATCGTAGTAGAACTTCATCAGTACCGAGAGAGAGGCGAAAGAAGAGAGAGGGAAAGAAGAGAGGCGAGAGATGAGGGAGAAGGAGATGATGATTTTTTTTATTTTTAGGGTTTGGGTGAGATACCTGATTTTTGTATAAATAAATTCCAAACCTGATTTTGAATTGAAAATTTTAAATAACTGTGTGGGTGTAATTTCCTCTAATTTTTTTAGCTTAAGCCCGATTCCAAAATTAAACCAATCTCAACCCAATACCAACACTGTTTGGAGCCCAATTAATAGAATATATTTAACATTTACACTTTTTGCCAACCTAAATCACAATCTTCTGGTTGAATTCGAAACACACGACCATACTTCAACCTTCAATTGTTTCGCCCTTGCTTGCAATTTTCAAGCGCCAACCAATATCAGACATTTATCGGAACCAGTCACCCTCGAAAATTTTCTGTGAATTGAATATATCTATTGTTGTTCATCCACGTTGAGTTAGTCCCTATAAGTGTTATTCCGTAGGTACAATCGATTTTAGATGTGAATACTTTTAATATGATTAATGCATTTTAGTTATAGAAGATCTATGATTTAATTGAATTACCATTCTGATTAAATTAATAGAATTCGTAGATTCAAGTCTTGGTAATTTGTTTATCACAAGAAGTTGTGATTGTGAGAAATAAAATACATGTGACTGAATATTAAATTATAGTGACTGTAAGTAATAACGAAATACGAATACCGTTATTACGGACATACTAGCACGTGCGGTATTTTTCATTTAAATAAACGCGTGTATGTTTTTTAAGAGAATAAAACATTGGAGAGTTGTTGGAGAGATTCCACATATATAAGCGAATATTTAATTTTATCAATAAATCATTGATCCGTGCCCGAATACTAGTTTGGATTGAAAATTGGAGAATATGACTACACTTTAAAAAAAAAAAAAAAACTCGTTTGCCATTATGGCTACAATCCTTATTTATAACAACTTAATTAAACACTAATCCTAATAAATGACTACATCTATTTCATGAGTAATCCTAATTAACAACTGACATTTAGATAGTAATAGAAATTAAAAGTACCCTCGGAAACTCAATTTTGATCATATAACCACATCTATTTCATGACTAATCCTCTTAATTGGGCAATCGGGTCGGGTTACGGGCGAGAGACTTCACCTCGGGTTGGGTATGGGGCAGAGAGGGATAACAAGGTTCCCGCCCCCTACACACGCCCCATTTAATCTTTAAAATTAAAAGTCCATGCCCAACCCTCTATTGTGAGTTATGACCCTCAAATGGACCACTTCCAAGACCCTAAGGACCTGAGGTAATTTGACAATTTCTCAAACCCTTCATCTTCTCCTATCTCCGTGTTATCTTTTCTAGGTTTGAATGTTGCTATAGAAAATGTTTTTGCAGTGTAGTGGGACTAAATTTTGATAGATGTATTGTTATTGAAATAAGAACATAAGGGTTTTGTTACTGAAATTCGATAAATTGCTTTCAAGAATTTGAAATTTTTAATACTATGATTAAGATGTACATGAAGAGATCTAATTTACAAAAATACGCGGTTCAGGAATTGGAGATTTTTACAGGAAGAGATGTAATTTACAATAATACATGGTTCAAGAATTGAAGATTTTTAATACTATGATTAAGATGTACATGAAGAGATGTAATTTACAATAATACGCGTTTTTTTCTTTTATGATGAACTGCCGGAGATTGAGNGAAGAGATGTAATTTACAATAATACGCGTTTTTTTCTTTTATGATGAACTGCCGGAGATTGAGAACCCTCAAAAAGGCATTGAAGTACTCACAAGGGACAGAAGCCTGGTAAATGTCAGTAAAAAAATGTAGTTGGTATCAATTAAATTGAATGATTGGCAAGGGATTGGAAAGTTATAGGAGTGTGGTTGAATTATAGTTAACAATCTGCAGATATAAAAGTCCAGGTTTTTGCTGCGAAAGGAAATTACTATGTGTTAAGTCTAGATTTTTGCTGTTACTTATTCAGAGAAACTGTCCATTGCATGAATACGGAAAATATTGTGTAGCGCGTATGATTTTATTGTTATTTATCATAT
>CAIGRN010080156.1:0-12353 GCA_903798345.1 Fraxinus anomala
GTCCTTCAACTTTGATCTTGTATAATTTGGTCCTCAAAATTTGACTTCGTTTCATTCACGCCCTTAAAAATTTCAACATTGGGTCCTCGAACTTTATGATTTGTTCACTTTGATTCCCAAATTCATGATTTTGCACAATTTCGATCATTTTTCACTTCCCTTTTCTTTGTTCTATTTCAATTTTGACTTACAAAAATAATAAATACACAATTGTGAATATAAAATCGCTCAATTTAATCACTAAATAACTTATTTGAGTATTATGAACTTGTCTGTCTCCCATTTTGGAAGAAGAAATAGAGTTTTGATAAGCATTTATTGGAGAAAGTGTGGTTGAAAAGTAAAATAATTTTATTAATTTGTGTGTAAAATATTTTATTGAGTGAATATATGGTGAAAATTGTTTACTGTATCAAACAATGTTTGATAAAATAAATGACAAACATGAGTTAAATAAGTGTACAAAAATACAATTATCAACCTCTAACAAGTTCACGGATGTTCTCTTTACATGGCATACTTGAGCGAGGGTAAATGGAATAAAGAGTTGAGGCTACGAGTTCAGGCATATTTTGTACACACGGCAACTCAATGGAATAAAGAATAGAAGCTAACGAGTTCACGAATATTTTGTATACACAGCAACTCAATGGTTCACCGACTCGGATGACCTTCTGTTTGGGTCAGGACAGAATTCAAAACTGCCCCATGCTTTCTTTCTTCAAAATTAACTGGTAATTAGAACCCTAACTTCATACTCCCTCAAGAAATCCGGACCAAATCTCCTGAATCCTCATAGTTATCCATATAATGATATTGTTTGTACAAAATTTCCCTTTTTCTTACTGACTATATTTTCTTCAACTTCCTGTAACTGTGGAACTGACCAACTGTTGAAAATTTCTTGATCTTGTTCTTTAATATTGTTTATCTGTCAAGAAAGATGGGTGTGGGTATATCTGTGCTTATAGGCTTAGAGGCAGCAACTTTATTCTCGGTTTTTACTTATCTAAGAAATCTTGGTTTCACGTTGCTAGCAATTCCAGCTTTGTATGCATCTCTGGTGTCTTTCTTGGTTGCAATAGCTGCACATCCATCCATTAATCTGCCAATACTTTTGGGGAAAGGCACAGATGGGAGATTTCCCATTTGGTCACTAATTATGTTCAGTCCATATCTATATTTCGTGAGACTATTTTCAGCATTGAGAAGGTTGATAAGTGGGGAGGCTCCGTATAGTGAGATTTCAGAAGGATTATACGTTGGAGGATGGCCTTGTTCGCTCGATAAATTGCCACCTGGTAATCCAGCCATTATCGATTGCACTTGTGAGTTTCCAAGGAAAATGGAGCTTTCGGGACATGCTTATTTTTGCATTCCTACATGGGACACACGATCACCTCAGCCGGCTGAGATTGAGTCTGCTGTGAAGTGGGCTTGTAGAAAGAGAGCTCAGAAGATACCGGTATTCGTCCACTGTGCACATGGTATGGTGTGATCTCTTCAATCCGATGATAATCGTTCTTGTATAGTCAATGATCCAATATGGACTAGCCAAAACTATTAGTTGTTTTTATGTTTGTTTCAGCTGTACTGTGGTTGATTACATTACATGTCACAGATATAGCTGTATCATTCGCGAGCATCAATCCTGATATACTTAATGGGATTGTGTATTTTTTACCAAAAGGGTTGATACTTAAGACACTCATGGAACGGTACATTTTTTGAATTGGAATGAAATCGTAAATGCCTTTCTCTAATACATATATAACCGTGTACATGAGGCACCCAAGATTTGGAACACAAGAAACTCGAAGGCATATTTTTCTAAAAACAGTCCATATCGTCCAAATCAAGTCAGGAGTAACATTTTCTCCAGTTGTCTTTTAGAGCAAGCAGTTGCTAGAAAAATGTCATTCCCTGGTGAAACATTAAAATGCTACCTCTTGAGCCAAAGTATATACCAAAGCAACAATTTTTTTCCACTTTGAAACCTCTTTATTCTCTATGGGGCGACAATTTCTTTTATCAATGACATTTATGTCTACTTAGTGCTTGTTTGGGAAGTGATTATAATTTAATCGCTTCTGGTCGAACATACATTTTATCCACACATTACTTAGGACTCACAACTACTATTTACTTATTATCCACACAGTTGGACCCTCAGCCTTTAATCACTTATTATTTACTAACAAAACATGCACTTAGTTAGCGTGCTTAGTTCTTATCCCCTCTCTTCTCTATGCTTGCGAATGTTGTTAGTTTTGAACTTTGTTACTTTGCTGTTGTTAAGGGGTAATGATGGTTAATTTGAATTGCTTCTTTCGTAATATCACGAGTCCTTGTAGTTTTAAAAGACACGGTTGCGTTGCTTAGTCTCATGCATAATCAATGGAGTAGTTGACTAAAAGCAGACTCCACAGCATCCGCAAAGTTACTGGATAGACACTCCATAATTCCTCATTTTCTTTGTCTTCCTTTTTTCTGAGACAAACACCTTATCCATGAAAATTATTTTCCCCTGCCCATAATACATACCAGCACAAGCAACAAAATAAAAAAGAAGAAAAAAAAAATACACTTACCGTTACGGAGAGGCCGGGCTAGATCAAACAACTAGCTAATTCAGAATTCTCGTATGTGCTATTGCATGACTCGAGGATCTAATTGTTTTAGATCTTCCTTTAGATTTAGTACTAAATCAAATGGAGCGGAGAAAAATGATTCTTGTAGCCGACCCCAAATGATTGAGATTAAGATTTTGTTTGTTGTTGCCATTGTCTTCGTCAGAGAGAGAGAGGGAGAGGGAGAGAGCTGGGTGGTTGGCTGTTTCAATCCAACTTTCAAAATCTTACCCAGAAAATAATACTTGTTTCTTCTTGAATATAATTTGTAAGTACTTTTAGTTGTAATCATGTGAATGAATTGTTATGAACTAAAATCTAAGTGTTAATAAGATATTTTCATGTCCTTATTGTGTTTAGAGTAGGTTTATGGAATGTATCATGTTCCATTGGAATCCCTGCCAAAGTGCATAAATATTTACCTGTTTTCCCGTAGTGTATATTGCTTTTGCTCAGGGCTGACACTTCAGAATGGAATTCCTTTAAATGGAAAACTTCTATGACTCTTGCAAAAGATCAGCAAAGCTTAATCATTTTTTTAGTTTTAAGTATTAATGTCTAAAGTTCCCTGAGTCTAGGTTTCAGCAACACTGTAACTTAGGTTGTGTTTGGATTTGTTTTCAGTTTTTGACTATTTAATTAATTATGTTTTAGGAAATTGAAATTTTTTCACTGAGATAGTGATAATTGTTCAAAGGAAAAGCCATTATCAAGTGAAGATCTTCATAAATTGATTCAATAACTGATTTCTTCAAATTCAATAATTTTAGCTTTAAAATAAACAATAAAAAGACGGTTAATATAATATAAGTAGCTTTTACCCTTTTGGGAGTAACTTCTCTAGCTTGGCTTCGTAATTCGTTTACTGCTAGCTAGAATTTAAATCTGTATATTGAGTTTCTTCGAAAAGCTCTGTAGACTGTGTCCCTGTCCCACTCCTTTCCTTCCTCGCCTTCTTCATACCAAACAAAGCTTAATGTGGCTTCATCCATGAACTTAACTAGTACTTCTTACTTGTATTCCGTATTTCTCTGTAATTATTTTGCACAAACTGCTCTGCATCTGAATTTTGATGCAACATACTTAAAAACATTTTCTTGATTCTAATTTCTCATGTCTGCTGGAGTTAAACCCTTCTTGTCATTTGTTTTACATTCTCAGGTCATGGCCGAAGTGTTGCAGTGATGTGTGCACTGCTGGTAGCTCTTGGCCTGGCAGAAGATTGGAAAAATGCTGAAAAGTTAATCCGAGAAAGAAGGCCTTATATTCAAATGAATGCTAGTCATCGTAAAGCCTTGGAAGAATGGTCGAAACACCGGTTATCTTCTCCCTCCAAAAACCAAGAAGTTGGTGTAAGTTCTATAATTTTTTCGTGATCTCTGGATGCTGTCAACAAATATCGTTGGAAGACTCGATGTGTTTAGACTATCAATTTTTATTCGAAAATATATTTTTCCTCGTATTTTTAAATATTCAATGTATAATTCTACTTATAACGCGTCTCTTGGCTAAAGAATATGCTGGAGGAGGATTTCATAGTTGTTACATAATGAATCATCTAGAGTAAATGGATAAATATGAAGAAACATGGTAACAATGTAAAGAAAACTAATTTATTTAGGAATGAGGTTGATGCTCAGGTTTTGTCAAGAACGTACTATTAATTTATACTTCTATTAGCAGGTAAATTTAAGTTTTCAATAAATTCTTCTAGTTTGTAGATATCTCGATATATGAGTTCAGAATAGTAGCTATGAAATACTACTTCCGACTTTTTCAGCACACTATCAATACATTCACGATGTTATATACATAATTATATTTACATCGCATGCATGGACGGATCCACATGGGGTCTTGTGATGCCACAATTTTTTTTATTTATTTTTATAACCAGAATTTTCACTTTTTGACCCTAGAATTTTCAGAATTGACCCCACAGTTCATGATGTCTGGCTCCGTCCTTGATCGCGTGCAATGTGCATGTATATTGGTGTCGTGCAACTGATTTTGTTGATAACATGTAATCTTCGAGAGTTTAATATTGTGTTAGTTTATTTGCTTTATTATCACAATAAGGTTAAGTTGCATGTTGAAGTGATTTTGAAACTCAAATAATTTAGTTTGTGTTTGGTCAAGCATAAATTTTTTTACTTGTAAGTAATACTTTTTAAGTATAAAAAATCTGTTGGTTAATGTTAGAAATTACCGAGTTATTTAGAAAGTAACTTTTATCTTGCAATCAAAATAAGTACTTTTATTTTATAAGTAGTAAAAAAAATTACATATTTAGAAATAAAATGGAAAATTACGTATTTACACTAGTCTTAAAACAGAAATAGAATTTTATATTATCATTTAATATTATATTTCGACCGAGTTACACAAACCTAATATAAATTGTAAATCACAATGCATATTTTTTTTTTTTTTGAATTTCACCATCTCTAGATTCTCTCTATCACTGGTGCAACGTTTGAGAAGAAACCCTACACAAATTTCATTATGGGGAAATTAGAATTGATTTTTTGCACATTAATTTGTGGATGATTACACAACAAAGGTTTATTGATCTTTCTTTCTATTTTTTTTAAAGGAAAAGATTATTAATTTCTAACAAACCACAATTGCAAATACACCAATTTTTACCTTTTTCCTTCAATAATTAATAAACAATAATCTCTCTATTTTCATAATTATTGCACATATATATTATTCCCGAAATCACTGATTTCTCATCACACTATTAATACAAAATATATCATGAAACCGTTTGGTAGAGATTGAAATCGGATTAAAATTGAAAAACTAATCATTATTGTTGATTTTTATTAGACGAGTGAGACTCAATAACGACTATATTTTCAATTTTAATTGACTTTTAATCTCTATCAAATGGGCCCCATGTGCAGTTCATGTGCCATTTTGATGCTACTTAATGCACAATTACGTGCAACTTTGGTGCTATTAGATACACCATTACATATACATCTCGTGTATTTTATGTTGTGCAGTTCATGTGCAATTTTGGTACTATTAGATACGCCATTACAAATATATCATGTGCGATTTTGTTGCAGTGCAGCTGATTTTGTGTGTGTATCTGTTGTTCATCGGATTTTGCTGCCAACATGTGATCTTTTCGAGTTTTATGTTGTGTTTAGCTTATTTGCTTTATTATGATAATGAGGTAAATTTGGATGCTGAAATGGGCTTTGGAACACAGATAATTTAGCACATATTTGGCCAAGCTAAAAAAATTACTTATAAGTAATAATTAGATGTAAAAATAAATAATCTTTTGTTGGTTAATGTTACATATATTTGAGTCTTTTGACTTTCTTAATTATATTATCGTGTTTTCTTACTCTCTTTTTATTTTATAACACGTAATCAGCACAATGTTCTAATTTTTTTTCTGGATCATAGTACAAATCAAACAAGCTTATTATTGGTGCTTCTGTATTCCAAAAATAAAAAGAAATTCCAACTTTGATGAGATGTGGATACATAGAAGGAAAGCAATGTAACCGCAAATCCGATGATCAAATTGTTGGAAATTGAAAACATAATCGATTGCTAGAGACTTCGCCATCTGCATATGTCATACAAATGAGTTACTTCATACCAATATTTCAGATGAATATTGTATTATCGCCCTTGGAGAGTATCATTTACAATCGATGTTCCATAAGGATAACTATGTAAATATTATAATGTTGTCCATGAAGAAGCAAAAAGGGCACACAATTTTCAAGTTGATACAAACATATGATATTATTAACTTTTTTGTCGATTAACACGCGAATAAAGGTTAAGGCGACGAAAACTTTTTGGGTCCATGCTTTAGAACTCATTTTTTAACCACACTTTCTTTCAATAATATAATTTTACGCGTAAGCTCAAAGCTTTTCCGTTTTAACCATGAAATCTTTAAAAAAATCAGTTTCTATAAAAATTATTCTCAAAAACTTAAGCTCGAATAGGAGCTTAATAATAATGTAGTTGGCCATAGAAGACCCAGACTTCAGTAAATAAAATGAGGTTGGCTAAGAAGAAGAGGTGAGAGATTAGGGAGCGAATTCAATTCAGTTTTTACAAACAGGAGAAAAATGGTACATGGTCTTGTTGTCAAAAACCTTCCCCAATTAGCGTTCTGCTAGTAAGGGACCATCTCAACCTCCTGATTAAGAAAAAATTAGCAAACTACATAATATTTTACAATAATTTATCCACCGATGACTTTTCTACTTTCAATTCTTTCTGTTATTGAGGAGAGCTTCAGAATAAAAAATCTTCAGATTAAGAAAAACTTGGAAACTAACTTACAAGTAACATTTTATTCCCTTCTATGATAATCTCAAAAGATCCAATAGGAAAGCCCAAAAGATTTGACATGAATAGTCCCTTCATTCACAGAGGAGTTTCTAAGTTTATATGAGAAATTTCTGCTCTGCTGTACATGAAATCAAATATTCAATAGTCTTGACCAATGAAACATGAACATAAACTAGGAAATCGCCACGAAACAGGCAACCCCACATAAAAAACTTAAATCCTAAATCTGAGAAGCAATAGCTCATAAATGACATGTTTGACTAAGCTTAAAACTAAGTAAAAGTGACTTGTAAATAACTTTCTGTTCATAGTACTGAGTCTGGTCCAATAGTGCAAAACAAACAGGCAAGAGAGGAGGAAAGCCAAAAAAAGGCCAATAAAGGTATGACAAATGAACCCAACTTACAACTTTAATAGTGATATGAGATTGGGATGTGGCACTATTACCTTTACATTATGATCACATCTTGCTATATCATCTTCGATGTACTGTACACATGTTTACCAATGAAAGAACTCCTGCTGCTAACCATCGTCCCAGGAAATCTGAAATGCCACCAAATAGAAATGTTATGCTTCAATTGGACGTCTCTTGGCAAAATGCCTTCGTCAAATATCAATATACATAGAAAGCTAGTGGGATTCATATGCTTGAAACAATTCTAGATTATTTAACAGAGCACTATTGAAACTTTTCACACTTCTCACAAGGAAACATTGTCTCGAAGACATAAATAAAAAAGATTTTCTGAACAGTTTTCTGAAGAGGAGTGTACAAAAGAATCACATAATTACAACTGCCATTTTGGCCAAGACATCTTAAGCTAATGCCAACCCCTCAATAACCAGAAAAAAGAATGAAAAATGTCATTCTTCAGGAAACAGTTAAATATTCCACAACCTGTACAACTTGCTATCAATGATCAAACATAATAGATGACAGGTCATCCATAGGTATCTCGAGGCCTATGGAATCATGGTCTTGTAACCCGTCCTCATCAAAATTGAACAAAGAACTGAAATCATGCGTTACACCATTATCAGAATCTACTCCTAGTTCCATAGAATTTATATCATTCAGTGGCAAATTTGGGAAGTCCATTGATTTCTTCGTCTCCTTTGATGAATCCGGAGGGCCATTATCAGAAGATATTAATCTAACATCTCTTTTATTGACAAATCCATTTCCTGATGTGGAAAGCTGAGCTGTCTTCTGCTTCGGCTTTGATTTCATTTTACGTTCACCCTTAGAGCCGCCCATTGATGAGCGCCCATTTTTTGAAGCTGGATTTCTGATTGAAGTTTCTCCATCTCTGTCTCTCTCACTTCTCTTTCCCTTTGCATCACCCGAAATGCCTAGAGTAGATGTTGATCTAAAAACTGCACCACCAACATCATCAAGCAATACTTCCTTTTTCTTTCCTCTGTTGGATATTGGTCCATTTTTCGCAAAATCGTGATCAGATTGATGTCCTGAAGTCTCAGACAAATCTACCGAACTCCCATTGGTAAAACCAGGTAAGGAGCCTGTTTAACAGCAACATATTGATTAAATAGCCTAGCAGGCTGAAAACCATCATATTGATACTTCAAAGCATTTAAGAGCAAGAAAATAAATTAAAACAAACAAAATTGGTTTTTAAATTCTTCAAGAAAAACTAGAAATATCACAACTGAAGACAAATTCAGAATAGCCAATGGGAATGTTATAACTTCCAAGGCATTGTCCCCAAAAAATAAAATAAAATAAAATAAATAAATCTTCGGAAGAACAACTTGATCTATCCTCTGGCTGACTGAAAGCCGCAACATTGAAGATTTAAGAGCAAGTAAATAAATTAAAACGAAATAGATTTCTTTTTAAATGTTTCAAGCAAAACTAGAAACACATGACAGAAGACAAACTCAGAGAAAAGCCAATGCAAAAGTAATAACTTTTAAGGCATTGTTGAAAAGATGAAACTTGGAGAGGGCAACTTGATGTATCCTCTGGGGTGACTGGAATTTACTGGATGCAAGTGCTCACCATTAGCAACTTCCAGATTAGCATCAGGGAGCAGCTCCGGTTCGCTGGCTCGGGGAGGTGCAGCATAAACAATATCCCGGAGTGCAGGCTCAGCAAAGCAACTTGCTCCTGAATCTTCAAATTTCTGACATCTGGAAAGTGTCCTCTTGGCAAATGCCAATGCAGATTGTTTCGATACTTTGGCAATCCCACGTCCCCGAGTTGCCTGTACAAAAATTTAGAGAGGTAATTTATTGTTAGACTCTGAATATAGCTTTGAAATTGAAAATAATAAGAGAAGAATTTTAGCAGTAGGTTTAACTGACAGTTTCCTATAAAAAAAAGTTCATACTATGCAAGTATAGAATTCACATTCCTTAAAGTTCACTCAATAAAATGGCAAACAACATTAATTGATTATGACTATCACTAGACTTGAGGTTGGTCTGTTCCAGGGCTCTCTTCCAAACAGACCCTACGGATGTGATCATGTTAAGAAACGAAATAACAGAATACCCTAACAGATTATAGATTATGGTCTATTGGATTTTGTTTTTTTACATGTTATTGATATTAACAGCCAACCAAGAAATTTAAATTTTCTGTTGAATTATAAAGGACTTGTGAATTGTTCCCCTTGAGCTCTCTCAAAAGATATAATGCCAGTTGCTATGTATTTGAAAGCCAGTGAGCTTCATCATTGATCAACAGATCAAGCAAAACATGTAAATTTTCCACATATATTATTGAATTATAAAAGCAGGAAACATTTTTTCCCAAAACGTTTCCCACAATAGACATTTCACTTAGCGTATGACCACTCTAATTGCTGATCAAGCACTTCTCACCCAAAAAACTACAAATTGAGAAATCAACTAGGCAAAAATGAAAATTAGGTTTAATCAAGTCCATTCAAACAGAATCAGCAAAGTTTTGTTCAGGATTTTATCTTTTACAAACATGGAACGAGCACGGGCTTTCTTTTTCTGCCAAGGGACTTGCTATCTGTCATCTCACATTAATGGCTCCCTTCCCGGATTAATCTAGGCCAGGCCAACTATAGATCTGATCGAGTTATAACATCCCTCATTTTGGTTTCAAGTTCAAATTTCATGTCTGATTTACACTGGAATTTCAAGTAACCAACCAGACCACAACGATTATGATCTGGGAGTACTAGACATCCAGCAGGTTTGATTTGACCATTATACTGAAGTAAAGCAATAGTATCCATATACTCCAATTCACTCTTACAAATTATCTTCATCATTGGTTTTATCACACATAAAATCAGCTTCCATTTCAAAGTTACTTTTTCCATAAAGACGGTGATCAAGGTTGACAAAATACATATGATACAGCCAGACAGCTCTTAAGGATCAATGGAAGAATGAAGCAAAACAATAACTACTCACCAAAAGTTTTTGGTATGCCAACTCAACAAGTTTATCCATAGCAACCTGCTCAGGATTCCTGCGTAATACCACCTTAATTATCATCGCGTGATTTGAACAAATATTTTGCAATTATTGTGATAATATTAAGCTCAAATGCTCATAAACAAAATCAAAATAGAAAGCATGTTACCGTTTTTCTGCATCATTTTCTTCTTGAACAGCCTTGTACACTTTATCCAGGCACATTTTCCTCTTTCCAATCTAAACGCTCAAGCATAAAAAAGAAAACAGCCTACACTCAATAACACATACAGGTGCATATTACAGCAGAACAGTAACCAGTAAGGCTTTAGAAAAATGTTTTCTCATGAGAAGAAAATGTGCCTCATGTGCATAGTTTAATAATATGGGTAAAAAGACAGATAAAATGGAAATCATATATGCTGAATGACCTTTTGATGAAGTCCTCTCTCTAGCTGCACAATTTCCTGGTTGATTACTTCATCTTCTTTATCATCCAAGGAAGGCTGTATTAAGGCATCCCGATGAGAAAAAGGCACAAAAATGAATAGAATGAAGGATTCCATAAACAATGATTAGATATGTAAAAGTCGTCTATAATTTATAAAATTCCAAGGAAAAACTAATAAAACAGGAGTGCAAATTTATGAAAAAAAAACTTTTGTCCTTAAAAATGAAAAATCAGTTATATCTTAAGTCTCTTACAAAATTCAAGCATACCATGGTTTCAAGATACAGGCCAACACTCTGCAGCTCCAGTACAAGTTTGTCTTCAAGACACATCTCATCATATTGGCAATCAGAGGAAGAAATGCCATTACTTTTTGTCTGAGAACTTCGTGGAGCATGATCACACCTTGAAAGTCTAGCCAACACTTCAACCTGTGAATGCTCATATCCGCCCTCACCATGTAGCAGTTCAGAGTTGCACGGATGTACTCTAGCATTGCGGACTCTGTTGTTGTCAGTATTTTCGTCGCAAGAGAAAAATTGATTTGGGTTGCCATTTTTCTGAGTTTGGATGCCAACAATTGGCTCAGAGAAGTTCTGTAGAGACCTACTTTTACTTTCAGAATCAATAATGAAGCATACATCATCCGATGAACTCCTTGATCTTCCAAATCCATTTTCTTTGCATCCTTCAATTTCATCTTCCACAATTAAAGCTGATAGAACCCTTTGATAAAGTGGAGTACATCCTTCTGTATCTAGGCTTCCAATCAGAGAGGAATCCTGCAGTTGCTGGGCAAATTCCTCGGAAGAGTCTTTTCGCCTGATTTGGTTTTTTTTGTGTCCATTCCTCTCACCAGAGAACGAATTAAAGGCAGAAATTTCTTCATGCCCATGATCACCCTAAAAAAGAGATTCTTCAATTTCAGATAAAGCAGGTTTTTATAAATGATGTGTAGATGCAAAACAACTTGTTCCCTACAAGTGTGCGAAGTTCCAGTGGCTGCAAGAGCCACAAGAAGAGATTGGGCCTGAAGTATTTACAACAAAATAAAATAGTAGGTAGGTTGAGGAGAAGGAGAAAACACAAACCATTTTCCATAGAATATCATTTCCAGGGCCAAATATCTGATTCAAGCTTCCAGAATATTCATCTTCCAATTTCAGCTGGTTCAGACAAACGAAAATATTATGAATCCAACTACCAATCCAAAGACAAAAACAGATCAAAATAATTCATCCACCCATTAAGGAGTCACCTGTTGTGATAAATACAATCTTTCATCTGGACTAATAGAAGCAAACAATGCCTCAACTTTCTTCCAGTATGGGCTCGAACAGGCAAGGACTAGAGCAAAATGAAAAATGATGATAATTATTTCCACTATATGAGAAAAGCAACATAACCAATATGACAAGAAGTAATTGTTGTCAGAACACACCAGTAGAGTTGCAAGCAAAATTTGCAGCTTCTAAAAGCTCTTCATGGTCATCCTCTGATTCCCCTGGAAA
>CAIGRN010080164.1:0-18083 GCA_903798345.1 Fraxinus anomala
TTAGTCTCTCTTAGTACTTAATTTGTTTGTATTATTTATCAAGTGATGTATTTCATTGTAAAATCACTTTGATAAAGTGTGGGTCGTGTTAAAGCCCCTTAAAGATCAACATTGTATAAGGATCGGTGCTCATCGTTGTAAGTCACTGTGTGGGTCATATTAAGGTCCTGTAAAACTCAACAGTGTGGGTCATATTGAGGTGTAAAACTCAATAGTGTGGGTCGTGTCGAGATCCCATAAAATTCAACATTGTATAAGGATCAGTGCTCCTTACTTGTAAGTCATCGAAAGCGTTGTAAAGGGTTGAATTGCACCATAAGTCAATCAACATAGTAAAAAGGCATTACTCATACCAGAGAATTTGGTAACGGAGGACGTAAATCATTGCTTTAGATCGAATATTTACAATTATATCGTTTGTATCATCTATCCATTTTACTTATCGCTTTTATATTTGTACTTACTATTTGAATTAATCTATTTAGTGTTTACTTGTTTAAATTTAGATTAATTTTTCAAAAAAGTTTCAAAAACAAATTCACCTCTCTCTTAATTAGTTATTCTTGAATTATCATATATCTTGAGTTGTAACCATGTTTACACTATTAAATAAAGAAAACTGATTTTCTTCAAACTAACACATTTTTTCTTATTTGAAATAAAATTGACGACACATTTGATAGGAGAACTTATTGAAGAAGTTACTTCTGTACAAGTTTTTTAGTCAAACAGAGTGATCATATAAAATTTTCAAACATGTTAAAAAATAATCTCAAAAGAAACTTTTAACTTTGCCAAAAAGGGAAGCAAGAGTACAAAGAGTTGGTGAATGCTTGTATGTACTATCATCAATAAATAATGTACAATTACAGCCTTTATGTAGTAGAACCTAAGTTTTAAAACTTGTATCCTAGTAAACAAAAACAAGCCGGCAAGCTGAAGAAAAATTCTGTAGCTGCTGTATAAAGAATGGGACAGATTTTACAAATGAAGTGAAAATACAAAAAATGGATGAAAATAAAACTAACAAACTAGTTATCTCCGTGGAGGATCGATAATTGGGCTCATCTCGATCTCTGCATCTCGAGACTCCCTTGGATTTTCGACTCTCTCTGCCTCTCTTGCAATCTGAATGTCATCAGGTCTGAAATACTGAATGAAATTTTTTACAACAAAACGGGGAACCAGTGCTGCTATAGTGATGCCTAGCAAGCACGCCCAGAACAATTTTGTCCCAGCAATATGAAAGAAGGCCCTGCAGAATTATATAAATGCAAAACTTAGATTATGTCTCGTTTATTTGGTAATGAACACGCTCTTTATGGGACATTACACTTCCATAGTCGAAAAAAAAATATGAAACTCGTAGTTTTTTATCAATTAGACTCGTATTGAGCTCGACTGTGAAACTAAAAATTTTCCCCTACGGGCCAACTCCTGAATCAAACTAACACGTAAACACATAGTCCGGTCATAAAATTTGCACACGAGAACCCATGTCATGTGCATGTATACTTTAAGAATCGTAACAATAAGAAGAGAAATCTTACCAGTAACCAGGTAGAAAAGGAAGAGCATCAATAACCATGACACAAATGAAAGTAGCAACAATCGATCCCCAGATGGCCACATGAGTTATCCAATACCAGTGAATGACGTCCATGGCCAAATGTAAATTAACCAAAATTACCACTGCGATTATCCAAATATCTCCGATGCTCGAACCATCAATATTGCTACCCCAATATGCAAGCAGAGGTGCAAAGAAGGCCGCTATGCTTTGCCACAGTGTGTCCATAATCATTACCCAGAATAATTTTCCGTTGTAGCTTTCTTGCCTTTGTCCCGTCCCATAAAGTTGTGGATACCTCAGCAGAGTTGCTCTACTTAAATCCTTATCAAGAATCCCGACAACTATGGTAGGCAATGCCGTGTAGATTACAGAAAACAACACACTACTCCAATCGGTGATAGCAGTTGTCAACGTGAAACTCGTAAAGAGAGCGTACCTGTGAAGAAAAAATGTGCAGGTTAAACAGCCAATCTTTGCCCAAGTTCAGTTTCATTTTTGTAATTCAAATTTAATATTTTCAACATGCTATACAGAGGCAATATTTTCATCTGCAGTTCAAACATGAAAAAATTAATAAAATGAGTAGCATTCACTTAAATGGCGTTGAGGGGTCAACTAAAAGGAAGAAAAGGGCCAAATATAATAAAAGAAATTTCTATTTATTGTAAGTAGATGATTAACAAATATTTTCAAAATACAATCAATTATAATAGTTTGGACTTCCTCAGTTTAATTTTAATCAAGCAGTCAAGAAACGATGCCTTTCCTTTCTATCTTACTATTTCAGAAGCCACAAGTCCAGGCGACGATGTAGTGCCTAAAATGCCATAAACAGTCAACTAAAGTTGTCTTTAGACTTTTCTCTATAGAAGGAAGGAATCTAATTTTGTATTTTTCACTGAAAGCATACTCACCAAAATAATACAAGAACCAAAAGTGCATTCCTGTAGAAGTTGTACAATATCATGTAACTCATCCGCTGATAATTCCAATGTCCATGTACCAATAATAATGGGACCAAAAATCTAAATTGACCCATTGCGAAATCTGATGCCATGACAGCTTGCCTACCCTCTTGTCCACTGATGCCGATACCGACATCAGCCATCTGGATCATTGAAACATCATTTGCACCTGAAAGAAAAAACCTATAAATTACCTGAAAGCATAGCCAAATGATATTCACCTTAGTTGCTTATTATTCCCTTCTTTGAACGTATATTTTCTATTACATACAGAGATAACAATGCTTACCATCACCAATAGCAAGGGTCATTTCATTAGCTCTTTTTTTCATCAGGGCAACAATTCCAGCCTTTTGCAATGGAGCTACTCGACAACACAATACCACATTACATTTGCTGGCTACTTCAAAGAGCTGAAAATTGATCGACAGGGACGAGTTTATTATCAATAGACTGTAATTCAGATATAGAGAGAGAGAGAGATTAAGTACAGTAGACAATCATTAACCTTTTCTTCAAGTTCGGTGTCAAGAATATGAACAAGGCTTGTTCCATCAATAACTAAAGCAATTTCTGTCGTTCTAGCTCCAGAACTTCCTCTTGTAGTGTCAGAATCAGTAGTAAGCTTCTTACACATTACCAAAGCATCTTCTAGGCTTTTCTTGCACGACTCCTTAGAGTTGTTGTTCACTACAATCTGGGTCATCTTACCTGTTAAGAGCTTAGAGGAGTAGCCAATTGAAATAGCTGTTTCTTGCTTGTCCCCAGTCAAAACCCAAACCTTGATGCCAGCATTTCTCAAGGACTCAATTGCTTCTGGAACTCCTTGTTGCAATTTATCTTCAATTGCAGACGCACCCAATATGCTAAGAGAGTTTTCTATGTTGTAAGCAACCTTACGGAGTAAAGCTGCCCTCCCCATCACAGCAGTGCTTGCTGTCTCATAAGATGATTGCCACTGTTCAAATTCAGATGCACTCAAGTCCCGCATTCCAACAACAAGTGTTCTCAAACCCTTTGAGGAATATGAGTGAAGGTCGTCTTCAGTTGCCTTTACAATGTTTGAGTTCAAAGACGGATCAATCACATTAAACATGGTTGTATCTGCACCTTTTACGAATACCTTAAACGTATCGTCCGGACATCCGAGTATGACTGACATCCTCTTCCGGTCACTATCGAACTCATGCAAACCCAAAACGTTGTACCTGCAGTAACCATTTATGGGTACAACATTAATCAAGGGAAGAAGTGAAAAATAAACAAAAGAAAAAGAAAAATTGACAGATGCAATAAATTAGACAGCCATTATAAACAAATGAGCTCAAAAAGCCATCAACAAAGGAAGAACTAGAATCTCCATAATCCTCTACTGCGACAATGGAACCGTATACTTCTTTACAATACCTATCTTTTCATGAATGTGACTTTTCTAGTATAATATTGCGGAGCAATTTCATAGAAATGTTCCATTTATTTAACTGATGGTCTAAATAGCTTCTCTTATGGGGATTGCAAAGTAAAATATTGAGCTCGAGAAGTATGAACAAAGAAGCTTCAAGTTACCTACCTTTGCCTTTCCCCTTGAATGTCAATAACTATATGACCTGAAGTTCGTTCAATAAGCATATAACCATAAGCTGCAGCTGCATAGACCAATGCCTGTTCATCTGGAGACTCCCCCTGATAATCTATCAACTTCAGAGCAGGATCAGATGTCTCCACAGTCAGAGGCACAATTGTGTTGCAAGTGGCCAATGCTATAAAAAAATCATGAACATGTCTGCCTTCATCTGTGTGTTTTTGTTTTGATAAACTGAGAAGCTCCGGATCCACCTTTACCGTCATCTTTGGCTTGAAAACCTGCCCGTCAACTGATAAAAAAAAGGCAGACATAAATAATATGTTTAGAATGAAAACTGAGTGCAGGAAATATAAAGAGAATGGAACAGCAAAGACGCGCAGAGAGAGAAGTTGTAGTACCTCTAGTGGAGTACCCGGTCTGTTCATCTTCAGCCATGGCCTTCCCACCGCTGTAGTCAACACCTCCTATGCTTGCACATTGAAATTCCATCTTGTTCTCAGTCAGTGTACCAGTTTTATCAGAGAAAACATATTTTATCTGCCCCAAGTCTTCATTTATATTCAAAGCCCTACATTGAAATCTTGATTTGGAGGCTTCATCAAACATCCTATTATCTCTGATCATAAAGAAAGCCTGACCAACACGAACAAGTTCCATGGATATGTACAATGATATGGGAATCATGATCTGGAACACAATAACCGACATGAGGAATACGAAGAATATCTCCATGCCCCAACCATAATAATCATAATCCTCAACTTCAGGTTCCGAATAGTCCTTTTTTCTGTAAAATTGCATCAGAACCAAATCGTCCTTGTGGCGCCTCAACCATACACCATGACAAACAGTTATTATTGTACACAATAAGACAAGAAATATAGAGAGGTAAATAATCTCTCGGTTCATCTTTGTCTCAAGACGGCTTCGTTTTGATGGAGCTCCAGAGTTGTTGAGCATCGCTTTTGTCTCTCGACCAGCATAAACAGCAATCCCAAGTGCCCAGTTAGTGTTCTTAAGCTCACAACCACGAAGGATTATGTTTGAAGGTCCAAGAGAAACACGCTTTCCATCAATTTCCATGTTTGCCTGAAAACCATAAATGTTTCTATTGGGTTTCTCACACTTGATCAACCCAACTATATTTTCCTTCTCCGGATTTTTCATTTGTGTCTCCTGCTTTGCATACCGAGTCTTCAAATTCGATTCTCCATCCAAATTAGTCGTCTGAATATAAGCAACCCCAGTCGTGTCACTCGTAGACAGAAGTACCATGTCACAAGGAAGAGTGTCATTTGCAGAAATTTTAATGATCTCCCCAACACGTATATCTTTCCATTTCTTCTGTTGAAAATGATCGTTTACCAAAACCCATGCCAATCGGTTGTTCTCAATCTTGTCTGAACGGTGCCTTCTATAGTCCTCGTACGCATCCTTAACCGCTGTAACTAATAACACAAAGGCTAACGGCATAATTGAAGCTTCACGACCGAAAACAGCCAGCTGGGGAAGCTGATTGAGTACAGCAATCACAAGAAAGTATATGTAGGCAACTCTATGGAACTGCTCAAACAAATTACGGGGCAAGAAAGTCAAGATTGAATATTTCCCAGTCCTGATCGAGTTCCTCGCAAATTCAAACTTCTCATTTGTTTTCTCAGGATCATTTATATAAACCAACCTTGCATCTTGATCATTAATCTCTTTATAGGAGGAGCTAAACCTTTCGGAATCAGCACGCCTCGACCCGTGCCTCACCGAAGGCTTTGATCCCAGCTCAATGCTAACCTCCCTAACAGAATGCCCACTAGAGGACTTTGAATGAATCGACTGTATTGACGAAGTACTTCGCTGGGATGAGGTACTCCGGATAAAATCCGGCAGTGGAGAATGCCCACTAGAGGCCTTTGAATAAATCGACTGTATTGACGAAGTACTGCGCTGGGATGAGGTATTCCGGATAAAATCCGGAAGTCGAGAATTTTCATTTTCAAACTGGGAATTCAAATTTGAATCCATCCTAGAAAAAGTTTTAGAATTCTCGGAAATATGTTTTAACAAAACAGGGGTATATGGTAGTTCTTCTTTACCGGGGGTTCGTGGTGAAGGAATCAATAGAGGGCGCTGTTGGGACGTGATCTAGAGATCCAAGAATCTTTCAACATTTCACAATTGAAAATCAAAAAATACATGTGAATTTTTCTTTTCCCAGGTGCTAATCTCAGTCAAAAATCACCAGAACTCGGCTATTACCAAAATCACCAAAAAAATGTCCCGACTAAACAAAAACGCAATACTAACAACTTGTACTGAGAATCAAAACAAACAGTAAAATGTAAGAGATCTCTGTGCAATAATAAATTATTTTATGTTCTTCACTGAGTTCTAAGAACTGAAAAGCTACCAGTAATAAATATCGATGATACAACAACACAAAGAATAAAGAAACAGAAAAATAAAGCAAAGATTACCAGTCTAAGCTATAGTATTAAATGTGTTGGTATAATTTGGATGTACAACAGCAAAATGATTTCTTGAAAGGAGAAAAGGATGAAAGAGTACTATTTCCTGGTAGCGTTTAATGTTGGCTGATGTGATTTGACATCTCTCAAAATCATCCATCGTTTTCATAATATAATCTGGCAAATAAGAGGGCAAATTCAAAGGTCAAAAGCAAACTCCGTAATTGAATAGAGAGATGAGGGGTGAAGATTGCAAGAAATTGGGAAGAGAAAGAACGTAAGAAAAAGAAGAGTCGCAAATGGCGACAAAGAATTTTATTAGAATTCGATTAGATAAATGAAAATTGGTATTGGGTTAACATTTTCTTTGATGAAAATTTATGAAAAGTCGTCTTCCAGTAGTTGTTCTTCTTTGAATTGGTTGTTGTTCTAGAAGCAAAACCCCTCTCAATCATTCATGCATTTGCATGGTATATGCAACTTGGCTTCTTTTTTTTTTTTTCTTTTATTAAACATTAACTAATCGTCTTATATTTCTAGAGTATGGACACGAGGTGGAATAAATTCTATATTCATTCTTACTATTCATTTGAAGTACTAAAATATTGATTTAGAATGTCAAGGAAGCTTCTTGATCTAATTTACGAGTTGACATCCCATGTTCAATTTTCAATTTCTATCCAATTAATTATTGACACGTCATTTTAAATTAATATGTCATTAATATTAATTTTTCACTTTATCAACTATTTAAATACTTTCTCTCTCTTATTAAATGTCAATAATTAATTGGGTGGACACCAATTTGACAGCAAAAGTTGAACAACATATCTCAATTCCAAATTTGCTCGATTTATTGCAAGAATAAATGATCTGTTTGCCATGACTTTTGAAAAGCCAAAAGGATATTTTGAGATCCAAAAGTTACTTTTAGGGTCGTTTGGCTAATTTTATGGAAATGCTTATAATAGTTATAAAAAAATTTAAAGGAAGTTGATCAATGTGTCTTCCTCTAAAAGCACTTTCGTTGTAGAAAGTACTTATAAAAATTAGTTTTCAACCAAATATTAAAGTAGTTTCCTCCAAAAAAATTTATACAAAAAGTAAAAGTAAAAGTCATGCCAACGAACCATAATATTACTTCGTTGATGAACATCGTTTAGGTGAGACTGAACCCAACATTTTATTGTGCAATAAATGAACATGCATCACATTTAATTAGACAACAAAGTGGATATTAAATGTCACCTAAACTGATGCTCATCGCCACTAGTAATCCAATAATAAATATTGTTACACATATCGCAAAGTGCAGACAACATATTTGCTAAGTGAAACAATTCTCGATTGTATAAAGAATACCTTTTTTTTTTTGTATTATTCGTTGATATGATTTTTCTATGATTACCCGTTCTAACTCATCTTATTGGACAATGTTACTTTCTTAATAAATTTATGTTTTCAAAAGATGTACTTTCCAAAAAGTGCAAGTAAAAGAGTCGAGCCTGTATTATTTTCATAGATTTTAGAATTAATTGTTAAAAGAAATCAATCTAGCAATTAATTATGTGCACGATATAATTAAAATTTGTTAAATTAAATTCTCTACTTTTATAAAGCGCCAACGACAGAGATAGCTAATCTAGTTTATTAGAATTGAAGATATTTTTTTAAAGATGAGGGGGTTCATTGTTTAGAAATTTGAAATATTGGGTGAAATTGGAAATTTTAAGAATTAAAAGAGCAAAGTGTAAGACTTGTTTATTTAAGAGGGTCCCCCAATCAACTCGTATTTATTGGTTGCTTTAATCAAAAATTATTTCATGGATTTGGTATTCAATGATTGACTTCAAATATAATTTTTCTTTTTTTTTTAATATTGATTTACCACGGCCGCCCTTACCCAACAGTTAATTGTGAGTGAATAAAAGCATTTATTGGTTGAAATTTAGCATAATTAATGGTCAATGCTGGCCATTGTTCCATGTCTGAGATTTTTGGGCTAGAGTCAAATTTTAGAATTTGAACTTTCAAATTATAGTATGCGTTTAAAATTTTTCATTCATATAAGTTTTATAGAATTAAATAAAAAATAAAACAACAAATAAAACGTAATATTTTAAAAGTAATATTAAGGTGATTTTTTTTTTAAATGATTACTTAAGGGAGTGTTTGATGCACATTATTGAGGGAATAATGTATTTTAAATGGTAATGTGATAAAAATATGTGGTTAAAAAATAAATTTTTTTTTTGAATATAATAAAAAATATTATTTTATTAAAAAATATGTGATTGAAAATAAATTTTGAAAAAAATATGAATCAAACAGGGTATAAATACTACCAGTATTGCAATTTATATTATAATCAAACAGTAAGAATAATAATTTTATCATTTGGACAACATTTTGATCATTGCCACAAGTTCATTTGAGGTTTTCATACCCAAATATGGAGCCACGTGTTTAAACTTGTACCATTAAAACAAGAAAAGTAAGAAAAATGTACCCAAATCATACTTTTAGGAAAATCTCGAACAACCTTTAAGTAAAAAGATACTTGTATTCGAAAAATCGATAAAAGTGGGTGGGTATAAAGTATTGAAGGCACGAGACTAAAGGAAAAATATTATTATATTCAAGTTAAGTGAAAAATTAATATAGCGTTTTGTCAATTTTACCATTCTAAAAGTAAGAAAATTAAGACAAAAGTCGACAAAGTAATACACAAAATCAAAGTAAATTTTAGATAATTAAAGAGCTATTTTTAAAAGGTTGGGGATCAATTTATTAGAGACAATAAAAGTTGGGGACTGATCGCACAAGTTTCTCAAATTTAAAAAATTGACAAATTGAAAAAATTAGGGCGAGGCTTGGTCCGACCTGGGGAGTTTATTAAAGTCGTGTGGAACAGCTCCTTTGATGAGTGTCGCAATGGCTAAATTTGTGATATTTTTTCAAGATTTATAATTCTTCCATTTCATCGAATGGAATTTAAACGAACAAATCTGAACCGCAAAGTCCAATGAATACATGCTAAAAAATCCCACGATTTGACATTATAGCGACATTACATTTTTTAAATAAAAACAAAAACAAAAAAATTAATGATTTGTTTATGTTTTTTATTCCACTATTTGAAGTTTTACAACCTCCATTCCTTCCAACTAGTGAACAAGCTAATCATGTCTAAACAACTATATAATGATTTACATACGGATAATGTATATTCTTATCAAATCACATTTCACTACATATATATATAAATCATTATAAGAAGCATAAAGTATGACAAGGTAGCAAGATAAAACCTTAAACCATACAAGTCTTAATGTAACAAGGTCTCTTATTTTAATTATTCTAAGGTTATTAATAATAATAATTATTTTTATTCAAATAGTTTATTTAACTTAAAAAAAAAAAATTAAAACAAAAGGCATGGCTCGCATTAGTCTCGCCTTTGGTGCATATGCACACATTAGTCCCATCTTTTGCCATCTTTTGCCGCCTAGGCCAAGATTATAGATTGTAAAAATAGGATTGATCGACTTTTTCTTGTATTTTTCATATGCAAAGCGTCTTCTTAAACGCCTCACACGTAGATCCAATCATCCAGTCTTTCTTGCCTTTTATAACACTACTTCTAACATACAATAAATGCTTCTATGAAGGATACTTCGAAGCCTACTTGAAGTGAGTAAATAACATCACAATGACAATGAGTTCCTTAATTAATTATCCTCAATTGAAGTCAGTAATCTATGAGGATGAAATCGATTAATTAATGTCACGTTATTATTGGTAAAATAATATATTCGACACGAAAATCAACGTAAACTACTTGATTAAGTAATGATTGAATTTTGGTTTTTATTCATGGTTATTCATTTGTCTAATGTGGAAGGGAGAATCTTCGTTATTTTCAATGAATTATATTATAGTTAGTTCAATTGAAGCCGGCTCCATCAAACCCTCTCACCAATATAAAATCATGAGCCTCGAGAACTAGGAAAAAAAATAATCCTGAAATTACAATGCGAATGCTTATGAGAAGCACGAGAAATTGTCGAAATTCTATGAAAAAAATTCTCGAGAGTCAAAATGGATACAAATTTTTTAATGCTATGAATAGAGTAATGCATGATTTGCTCCTTGATTTGTGTGATTACGTGAAGATGTTGATTCTTCAGGCAAAAAATTATTTCTTGTATCACGAATTTAAAGGAGTTTCGCTTTTGATAGTCATGATTGTAGCTCGATAATTTGTTCTCATATTAGCGAACTTTGCAACCGAAAAAAAAAAAAAACCACATCCACACACAAATTAATCCTTACCGATTATAAAATGCAACCCGTCATACGCTTGTCGTGTCATGGTGAGGATTAATTCAATTTTTGGCTCAACTCAATAGAATTGAACATTTTGTCTTCTCGAATATCCAACGTAAGCAGCTCGAACGTGGTTAAAATTGAACCGACATAAATCAAACGTACTTCAATCAGTTCAATCGAATTAATCTGTCTGAACTTTTGGACCATTTCAGATGAGAGCATTTAAATTTCTTTAAAAATGAACAATTTAAATTTCTTTCGATAGCATATTTGTTAAAATATTTAAACTTTTATTGTAGGGGTAGGCACAATGCGAGGTGAACTGTCCATCTCAAACAAGAACCCGTCTAACAAGATTTAGAACACTACTTTATTGTAAGTCGTAACGTAAGATTTGTGCACATTAAGATAGGCATGTGAACTGTATCGTGAGTGAATCTTCTATTATATCTATTTTCTTCTTTATGGTCAATTAATGAGGTAAACTTTGACTTTTTATTTATTCTAGAACATCAATCAGTAATTAACCCCATCCCACATGCTTCTAAGAACCTTTCCATACATTCCATGAATTGTAAATTAGATGGTACGTAAATAAAAAATATTTTCAATTTACATGATAATAATGTCTAATGAATAGATGATTAAGTTCAAATTTCATCTTCGTAAGCACTTCACTCGCTAGAGGCTGAAATTCATTCTCTTGCATTCTTGCTAGCACTACAAAAAGCTCCGTAGACTTTTCTCGCGTGCCTTTCTTCCTTCACGGTAATAAATTTTGTTTATAATTCATTAAATAGGTAAGTTTATAATAAGCAATTCTTTTATTACGTTCACGTCACTTCGTAGGATGGAAATGGAAGTCGACTGGGATTAGTTGGACCGGAGCGGGGAGGTTCGAGAGATATAGACTAAAAATTCAAATATTATATTTCACATAAGTTGAAATTCCCTTGCAAAAAAAAAAAAAAAAAGTGTTAATATAACTGGTCAAAAACTTGTTTAAAATAAAATCGAATTTATTATGTTAGCTTGTTTGAAAAATAAGCCAGGGACCGTAATCAATTAATAATCCATTAAAGAAGAGTCCAATCAACCACTATGTTTTGAATTAGGGGAAAGGTCAAGCCAAGATTTTTCATATTCTATTTTGGCTAATTATATTCAGGTTATAATTTAATTGCACTAAATGCTTTCAAAATTTGGTCATTGTTGTATTCAATTTTATGTGACATTTTTTTTTCTCGCTCAACTTTTAATTAGTTAGCATATCTTGTCCGCTTCTGTTCGAATATATCTTTAGCGTGTTTTGAAATGATAGACAAATATTTCGTCAAATTTTTAATAATTTTTAGTTATTTAAAAATAAGACTAAAATACGAAGAATAAATCAGTTTTTTTATACTTCAATAATGAATTTTTTTATGAAACAACAATAAGATATGCTAATTTATTAAAAAATGAGGATAAGAGTGCGATGAGAAAAAGTTGAGAACTCAAATACAACAACGAACAAAGGTTGTAGACATTTATAAAAATCAAAATATATATTAAACAAAGAATTTCTCCTTATCATACTTATATGATATATCTCAAACTTTTTTTCATTATATCATTATTCCTAATATTCAATTAACTAACACATCTCGTCTTTGATTACAATTTCTATCCAAAAATCGAGCTAGTAAAAAGACTTATTTCTATATCATAAAATAAGTAAAATAAAATAACAAGAAGTAAAAATTGTGAATAAATATTTGTCCCCGATTTTAAGCACGCTATAAAAATTTTTGGACGAAAATCATCGTGAGGACAAAATTTGCTAATTAAAAAGAGGCTAAAGATAAATCATGATAAAAAAAAAAGTTACGAATCATAAACAAGACAATAAATAAAGATATAAAACCTTTAATATAATTAAAATACGATGCATTTTTTAAAAAATGTGGCGTGATTATAACCCATCTTTATTTTTATACTTTCACCATAATTTTGACTAAAAAAATGTTTCATTTACACGATAGAAGACGAATTTAACCTCATTGAAGTCAAAACACGTGCAACCTTCTCTCTCGTCTATCGAAATCATACTTGACGTTAAATTGATTGATGTTATAACCAAATTCAAGTTTTTCACACTTTCAAATGTAAATAGAATTATATTTTGAGATATTTCAACATAGATATAGGTCATCTAGAAGAGGTTCACACATTTTGGTCTTCTGATTGGTGTAGTATTTGGTCTAATTCTAATAATAAAAATGGTCAATTTCAATCATTTTTACGAGCCACATTATTTTTTTCATTCTCATTCTTCTACTCATTTTCAACTACATATTCTTTAATAAAATATTATTTTCCATCACATCAATAATTTTTCCTTCTTTTTTAGAATAAAGCATCTTGTACATTGTTTTCTTGACATCAAGTTTGACACCATGTGTAAATTCAAATTGTGTTTGGTGGGAAAGTGTGTTGTTTTTAAAAACTCCAATGTGATGTAGCCACGCGGTACAATGTCAAACTTGATGTCAAAGTTAGTGTACTTATAGCATGATTGTCTTTTTTAATCATATATTTCATATCACATCAACAGTAAAAATGCATTTTTTACCAAAAATATGCACCAAACGGGGGGCTTAGACTAATAATCCAACTGTTCAATTCTTTATTCATTTTAATCCAAAAAAATTACCTTTTTTTTTTTAATTTCAAAAATTCCTGATTGATTTGATGGAATCATCTAAAATAAATGTCGATGAGAGAGCAAGCCAAAAACTTCATACTCATAGTTTAAACATTGCCACACTCCTTACGTTAAAATTGATTGATGTTGTAACACTAGATAATATTAAAAAATAAATAATACACCAAAATTTTATTCACGATAAATTCAATCTATTTAAAAATACGTACTAATCATAAAAGAATGTTATCAAAGAAATAGTAGGTCGAGTTCTTAATCCAACATATCATTTTGTACATAATTTTATATGCTATCTTTATCAGAATTTGTGACATAAACCCTAATAGATGTTTAAATATCAGCATAGGCTTGATTCCACCAAGCCTCTACCAATGGACGGCAACTGCTCCTCTCCCTCGTTCAAAAAAATATTTAACCTCAAAAGTTATACGTAGGTGCACGTGTTATACGCAAAATAACTTAAACATATAAGGGTGTAAATTTGTACAAAGTCCAAGTTCAAGATAACTTGATACATTGACTTGACGTGGTACGAAAAGGCTTTATTTAAACTGAAAAAAAAAATGAAAATCTTGTAGATAGCTAAATATGTATAATTAATCGAGTTAAAAGTTAGTGTATTAGCTCCAACTATAAATAAGTGAGCTATGATAAGATGAGAGCTTCCAAACTCGTACCTTGATAGTGTTAGCCGTCAAGTGTTGCCGAACTAAAAAGGCCCAACTTGCATTTTGAGAGGCAAAAACTCAAACTAAGTGTTTGTTTGGGATATTATTTGAAGTGAAAAATAAATTTTTTTTTTTTTAGGAGAAATATGATTAGGAAGTAGGGAAAAGTTGTGAGTCGACGTGTACAATTATTGTATTAAAAGATTGAATGATCGAAAATGAATTTGAGAAAAAATAATTAATAATTAAATTGTGCCAAACATATGCTAAATCAACACACCACAACACAATACAATACAATACATGATGTTAGAAAAAGCAAGTTCATACCAGGAAAAGATATAAACAAAAACAGTATAAGAAGTACTTAGGAATAAATGCAATACAAAGTAATGTTGAGAAATGTTGAATTTGAATGAAGAAATTGTCTTAATTTCAGAGAGGAAGAATTTAAATTTAATAGTAGTGGTTTTAATTTTAAAAGAGTAATAAAAGCACTTCGACAGAATTCAAATTGCAACTAATTGTTTACTGCGACTTTTTACTCGTCAATTAGCAGCAACTGATCATTTACGAGTACACTTGACTAGATTAATCATTTGGGAAATAAAGGCATTCAAGTTATTAAGGGCCTGCTTGGGAGTTTCAGGGTACCGATTATGAACGTTTTTTAAATTATCGATTTTGAGAGTTTATGAATGAACCGATTTTGGATTGTTTTTAAACCATCCAAAAAACCTAACAAGCACCGATTTTTCCAAACCTTCATAAATGGTGTCATCCAAAATCAGTGAAAAAAAAAAAAACTCCCAAACAAGCCCTAACGTTTAGAAGGATCTTGCATAAAAGAACTAAATGATGCATAATGAACTTGAACAGAGACACATAAACAGGAAAATGTAGAAATTCACATTCAAAAGAGTCAAGGATTTGTCTTACAAGTATACTTCAGGTTTTTCACTTCATATCTAGCAACACTATCTGCAATTTTACCCATGACGTCAACTTCGTTCTTGCAGCTATCATCGGCATCTACATTACAAATTTTCACTATCTGAGCATATTCCTCTTTTGCAATTTTGCTTTCATCTCTTGGTTTTATAACTACAGGGAATTTCCAAGGCTTTTCTGTAGTGGCAGATCCAGAATTTTGAATCAGACAGTCGTTGACCGTTGACCGTTGCCAACAATAAAATATTAAGAGTCCCCTTTGATGCCAATTTTTTGCAAAAATGTATGTTGAAATAGTGATTTGTCTTGCCGTAAGTGCCTTTACATGAGCTTCGGCCTTCGGGTGACCAAATATGAACTTGTACCATAGGCACTTTGACATGAAAAATGTGTGGTTAAAAATAAGGAAATTTTTTGAATTTGTATATAATATTATTTTATTGAAAAATGTGATTGAAAAGAAGAGAAAAATATAATTTGAAAAAAAAAGGAATCAAATAAGGTCTAAAATTTAAATATAACAATAATTTTATTCAAACTGAACATATATAATTTTGTTGTACAAATTTCGAATATTCACCAAATTATATTATGGCCAAGTTTTGTATAATTCAAAGGAAGAGCATGAGTTCAAATTTTTACAATTACATTAAAACCGCTAAAATTTAAAATATATTATTTTGGTAAATTTAGTGTCAAAATTCAACAATTCCAATAATAGTCAAACTTTCAATAATCTTAAAGAGGGCTCACAGGTTTGAATCCTCTCCCTATTGCATTAATTTTGGTAAAAATTGTAGAACTAAAAATATTTCCCAATAAATTGGTTGGAAAGGGATTCGATACCGAACTTCCAATATGAATATGCAAGTTCTAACCATCTGAATTACAAGAGATGTTTGAAAATAAAATGAATGTTCCAGACGGATCCGGCACGTGCGGCCGCCGAGGCTTGCCGAGTGCTGGATCCGCTATTGCTTCTCTAGCCATTCTTCGAAGAACGAATTCATCACAACATATCTCTCTTATCTCTTCTAATATCAGAACTCAAAAGGCTCCCTTTTTTTAGTAGTACATTGGTTAATGGAGCCGTTATTTGACACTCTCTGCCTCTTACTAAAGTGATTGTTTTGACCATGCAAGTTTTTGAATAATGGTTTACGGGGCCTTTGCCTCTTAGAAAACCAACCGTTTCGAAGGAATCTTCCCCGTTCATTAAAATCGAGATGAAGCCTTTTCCTCTTATTGAATACTCTTTTATTTTCTCCTCTTCCATCTGCTTGTTGCTCAGAATCTGATAAATAGCAAGATGGAATTTTTGCAACTTCACGACCCAATTCAGCTTGCTTTGCCAAGATCTCCTTTGAGTTGCTGCAAGAAAGTTGGCATAGGTAGTCAAGTTCTACATTGGAAAACAAGAATATCTCCGAAGTAACCAAGGTTTTTAGATATCCAGTTGAACATGTGAAAATGGACAGCAGTATATTAACCTGTATGCACCATATACAATGCCCGGTTCATGTCAACTAAGTGGCGAATATCCATGAGACCAACATTTGTGCAGTAATAGAATCCATATTTTAGTTGCACGGATCCCAGTCCTCATCAAATCACTTCATTAACAATGCAACCGTCGTGAAACCTCGTAGGTCATGTATGATTTCACTTCTACATTAACAGTTTACTCGGTCAGCCCTATAGGATACGCCCAAAATGTCGGAACACATTTAGAAAATATTTTCTCAAATATTTCACAGTATTGATACTTTGGTTAGTGGTTACTGTAATGCAGGACGACCATAGTGTCTCCATAGCATATTATAAACTCTTACTGTCACGTTTCTATATCCTCAACGTTTTCTTAAACACATTTATTAAGGAGATATGACGGCTAGCGATTTATCTGTCAAGTATTGTAACTAGACTGTAAATGGATCGGTTATAAACCGGATCTGCATATATTCGATCCGACCCGATAAAAATAATTATTTGATCTGATCCGATAATTCAACGGATATTTAATCATTAAATCTATATCTGATTTGTTATGTTATTGAATATCCGATCCGAAATTAAAGAAATTAGGAAAAAAATCAATATTGGAATTAATTTTTTTTTCCAAATTTTCCAATTCTTAAACGGGTTTAATAATTATAAAAATTTTCAACTTTTTTATGTTTTGAATTTGATGAATTTTTTATTCTACATTTATTTATTTTAATGACAAATAACATGTCATAAAAATATTTTACCGACTCAATTATTTATAACAAATCGCATTGGGTTNTTTCATCGGATTCGGATCAAAATCTGATCCATTGACAGCTCTAATTGTAACCTCAAGTCCTCACCCACCATCATAGGCATGTTCATTCATCTTCACGCACAATCTTTAACAACAGTGTCTGATCGGTGAAGGCAAGTCCAGATACCTGATGTCGTATCTTGGCAACCACATCAGTGGCCCCGAGGTCGGTCTGATCTTCTTTCAACTTCTGCAAATGAAGTCTATTACAAGACAATTATAACACAGTTATTGCAAACGCACATACATTCTCAATCTTGGTTTGCAATGGGTAATTTCTCCTGCGTTCTTTGCGCCGTTGTTGAATTTCTTGTTCCATGTAGTTCACAGAGAGAGTACTTCATTTAAAAGACAAAGAAAAGGAAAACAAATAAGAATCCAATACGAGCATACACAAAAGAGAGTGGTTGCAGAACAATGATTCGGACAATGACTCATATTGTCTGGTGAAGATGATACGCTTTTCAAAAAAGTGTGACATTAGCGGTGACTGAATAAATTGAACTTCAAGAAATGGATGATGAATTTACACCTA
>CAIGRN010080169.1:0-23410 GCA_903798345.1 Fraxinus anomala
AAGGTTTTAGCTATCGATTCAATATCAATCATTCATGTGTAATTCTAATGTAAATTCCTTTTTCAATAGTGAGTACATGGTGAGAGGTGCTTCAGCTTCTGGTGCTACCGGAATGTTGTCGACATGAGGAACAAAAATAAAAAGTTTGATATCTTTGATAAGCAAACTGCAGAGAACTTGCAATGTACTCGAGATAATGGAGAAGATAACGAGTTGCCTACTCTTTGAAATGCACTGCCATCTATAACAGTCGTTAATGGTCGGGTTTGAGAATTCGATTAATTTCTTAGTTAGTCTCTATAATTCAATCTAAGTTTGCAGTTAAGTTTCACTTATGTCATCGGTCATGTAGCATAAGATATTGAAAAAGTTAGTCAGTGTGATATTAAGAGTTTGTTTGAGCCAATTCTTTGGAAAAATAAATTTATGTGCAAGAAATTATGATTCAAATCAAAAGATGATGGCATAATAAGATGAAGTTCTTACTGTTCACTTCTACATGTTCTCTATTTGGAAACAAAATACATAAGAGTTGATTAATTAATAATGAAAAGAAATTCATGAACAATACTTCCATCTTTAATTTTTCCAATTAATTCATGTTTAATAAAAATAAGATTTATGTGTCGAAGCATGTTACTTAACATTCATGAGCATTGACATTAAATGAATATTTAAATTACCACTATAAGGTCTGAATCTCTTGATTTTTCAAGAACAACCCATGATGGTACTGTAGCACAGTAACTCCAACCGTGCATCACCTTCTTCCTCTTTTCTCCACGGTGCGTAGAGATGATGGGTGCCTTCTTCCTCTTCTCTTCACTGTGCACGAAAATGACACGTCCTCTCCGCGCTGCACGGATACATGAATCTCCGCGCACGCGGTTCGCATTGTGCGGAGCATGTCTCCGCGTGCACAGAGATCTCTCCATGCTGTGTCTCTGCGCTGCGCGAAGCTTTGTGCTGCATAGAGATCAGATCCAACTTCGCGTAACATGGAGATCAGATCTACCACACCGCGCAGATGTTTCTCTCTACACAGCGTCATTTGTCTATTTTATTTTACACGCACAGGGAATAGCAGATAAAGACTTCACTCATTCATCAGCATGGTTGAAAACATCTTTAAACTATTCAGATTTTCTCTACTACAATGTGTTTTTTCATTAATGTAATATCATTTTCGTAGGAATCTAAGAAAATTATAGGGAATATAAGTATCTGAATAAAATTCAAGGCACGTAAATCGCTATCTTTTAAGTGATGTTTGGGAAAAACTGTTAACTTCCAATAGACAACTCTTCAACACATACACGAAATCAGAATTCCCTTTCGAAGCGGCAAACCATTTGTATAACAATAATAAACAAATAAATAAATTATGAAAAAATATCTAAGAATTTTTCCGTACAACTATGTAACATTGTAAATTTGTTTTGATGTTATTGAAAAATGTGACAATTCTATACACATCTTTATTGCTAAATAACAAAGTATAAATACAAACTTACAGCTAACATTACTTTCAAAATAACATAACTCGTGCATTGCACGAGCAATAGACTAGTATATTGAAAGGAATGATTGAGGATAAACTTTTAAATACCCAATTTACCCTTATATATTTAGCTATATACCCAATATGCCCTTTATTTAATTTTAGTTTTGTTAATAATTAAATAATATCATTAATTCAATATATATAACATGAAATTAAAAAAATCTTTTCCATTTGTCAAAAAATTTCTACATTAATCTTTTACTATTATATTAATTTTTATTAACAAAATTTATTATAAAAAGTATAACGTAAATTTCTTCTCTCGGTTGAATTAGTCTGTTTAAAAAAATAACATCCATATTCCTTGTTTAAATGACTGTTTCATTTGGTAGTTTTACACATATCCTAATAACTAAATAATATATTTAATGTAATAAAATTAATACATATATAATATTACTATGTAATTTGATAAAATTTTATTTTGTGTTACATTTTCTCTTATTTAAAAATCGTTTTAATTGGTAGTTAATATGAATCACAATGATACCTATGTTTAGATAAAAATGGAATACAAAATGATAGAATAATTATATTCACACTAAGATTTTTATTAACTACACAACAATAACACTGTAATAAACATTTATAATCTTTGCTTATTTTCACATTTAAGTTCTCAATTATTTTTCGCTATATTCTTATCATTATATGAAACCAAATAAATTATTATAAAATCATAATATGTGTCGAAATTCTAAATTATCCACCCACAATATTAACAAATTAACAACTTTAATATACAGAGAGAACGTATGATGAGGGAAGATAGAGAGAGTTTGTTGAGGCTACTTTTTTGAATTTTCTGCCAATGGTGAGCATGTGAAAGGGATTGAGTTATGACTATTTTTATAATTAAAGTAAATAAATGAGAGGGGAGATCTAGAGTTGCTTCATGTTAGTACATACAATATGTAATAAACATAATTAAGATCATTATAGCTATAAAAATCAACATTTATCATTCTAGAACCGTTGTCGATGAAATCAATTTGTTGTGGGCTAAATATCAGAATTGTTGTCGATTAAACAATTTATCGTGGGCTAAAGCTTCTAAATGATTAATATAAGTTACTTATAAGTTGATGAGTGTTGTATTTTTATTTTTATTTTGCAATTGGTTAAGCTTGATTTGCGTTTCAATTTAATTTCTAATATCGTGAATTTAATGTTATGAATTTCTACTTTAGATTTAACTACCACAAATCATTTTAATTGTATATATACAACCGTTTGGGACGTTCTAAGCATGTGGCAGCCCAACAATATTATTGTCCGATCATATTCATGCAAATATGCATTATTTTTTTAATTCATATTTATAAATTTGTGGAGCCATCTTTGGTTGGACATCTATATGTCAGATATCTTTTCATCGCTATGACTCATATTTGACTTGACGATTTATATTTTTAATTTTATAGTTTTTATTTAGTTGTCTTATTATTTATTAAAATATGACTTAATAACTACTTCTAGACAAGATGAAGGGACATTAGTATATGGGCAATTATATTGAACTTTGGTAATTAGGATTTTGTTAAAACGTGAACAACAACCACTTTGTATTGGTCTTTAACTGATTTTTATATTAAATAATTCAACTGAGAATTTTTTTATATTTACCCCATTTCTCAGTATTAAACAAATTTTGAAGTATTAATTATAATCAACATATGTCGCTTCATCATATTGGTATTTGAGTACAATTACATTCTTGATGAAGACGTGTTATATGATATTAAATTTGTATGATATGTTCTATATTTGCTATATGACTTTTCCAACATTGATAAATAAATTATTAAACTAACATATCAATGTCTTTTTTATTTGTATACAAAAACATCATAGATGATTAAACTATCGTTGAAAATACTAACAGAAACAAGGTGTGATTCATCAATAGATCAACAACATGAGTCATGATTTAATATAAAAATATTTTTTCCATTTTGTTAATTATTAATATATATTTTTGTTGACGTATCTTAAATTTGTTTTCATATTTGTAGAATTGATGTCACCAAATAAAGATTGTGATTGTATCTTTATAAGACAACTGAATGCATTTGAAGAAGAGTGGATTATAAAAGCATCGATATCGAAAAGGTTCTATTGAGATCTACAACAATAAAAATGACCATGTTGAAATTTTAAATTTAAATTTGTGTGGCGAAAATGTATTATATAATGTCAAAATTAGTCAACACTTTTCTTATAAAAGTTTCACTATTATACTAATACGTCTTTTTTTTTATATAATTTTTGCAGAGAAGTAATTTTCAAGTTACGTTGTATAAGGATACAATCAAAAAGTTCTTTTCCATACTTGAGAAAGGAAAAACATGCTTAAGTGACTATTTTAATTCACTTTCTCAATTTTTTAAATTGTTTTCACAAATTGGTTATTATTTCATTTTATTCATCAAATATTTTGCTTTTCTTTCTAACACATCAATGGAGAGGTTTCAGCCAAATTGGGGTTGCTCTCGCATCATGGAATCAAAGGATATAAGAGATTTATTAGCAAATGAAAATGAATGATCCATTAAAGTGACATTAGTTAGAAAGGGTTTCATCAAATCTTATTCTAATAGTGCTGAAAATTTTAATATTTTGAGGTTCGTCCTCATAGAAAAGTAGTGTCTACTACAACGACTATTTGTTTCGTAATTACATTATATACTCTAGTAACATAGTATTTGAATTTTCAGAGATATAAAATGCAAGCCATGTTATTCAATGATGCAATTGAAAAATTTGATGCTGTAATTGAAAATGAAAAATCATACATTATACGAAATGGAAACGTAAGATCAGTCAATGGAAAGTATCGAAATGTGAATGATGAAATCAATTGTCTTTCACAATGGCAACGGAGGTAGAAGAGATTATTGAACATATACGCGATAAGATATCAAACTCTTTTCTTCAATTTAATGAAGTACCAAATTTCCCTCGATGAGATATCTTGATTGATAATTATACTTTTCAATCAGATGTATAGTTTACAATCATATTTAGAGAGTCTTACTAAATATTAGTTTCAAAATTCCAAAAACTCTACCCACATTTTATAATCAGCTCCTATTTTGTTAATAGCTATTTATTGAAATCTAACATACTTCCACATCAAGTTAGTGAAAGCAATGGTGTAGAAATCCATGATATCTAAGGTTGTTCACCGACCAATGAATTATTTTTTGTTTAATTTGTTTCCTCTTTTTTTTCAGATATTATAGGGTTGGTAATCAAAATAAAACATGCATTTATCATCAACATTAAGAGGCTAAGTGAAAGAACAACGAAAAAACGAGAAGTAATTCTCCTTGTCGATGGGTAAACATCATCCATAAAATCAAACAAAATTTTTTTATTTAAATAAATCAATAATAAACTTTACAATATTATTTACTTAACAATTTTGTTCTTAATACATGTGTAATACAATGAAATTATATTCGTGGGAAGATTTGGCTGACAACAAAGGAAAGCAGCTTATAAAAGACATTATTTATGAAATGCCAATTATTGCAATTTTGAATCTAAAAACAAGTTATTATGAAGGTCATACTTTGTAATTATTTTATTATCATATTAAAACAAACTCTATGCTAAAATCATTAATCTATGACATGTTCTTACAAATGTTTATCAAACAGATGAACTAAACATCTCCACTTCAAATGTTAGTGTCATTGAGATCAATCCACTACTTAAGAAACTAACGCTATTAAAAATAGGTGAGCATGATTTATTCAATCGTCATGATTATATTTACATTACTACTATGTCTAGGCAAATTTTAAAATATCTGAAATTTTTTTTTTTTTTTTTTTTACAGCACTAAAAAATTGCTATGTGGTGGAGGGCTTTATACGCTATTGGAGCCCACAAAGAGGACGATGGAAGCTGATACTATAAAATTATATGATATTGTTACAAATAGTGTGATTGAAATGTATTTTGCTTTCGTAGGCAATATCTAAAGGTTCAAAACAAGAACAATCCATGGTATGAAATATGTAATGGGTGTGGTGCTGCAATAGCTTACTTAGAGGCGAATAAAAAAACTGTCACATGTACAAGTTGTGAAATTATGAACATTGCTTTTAATAGAAAACATTTGCTCCAGTTAATAGTTTGAGACGGAAATTTATGTCATGATCTTTGACGCTACTGAATCTTTCATAGGATGTACTGTGATTGAATATCCTGAAGCTCTTTTCAAGGTAAAAACATAATTTAGGTGATTAACTCATATTTGTAAAACATATGTTGGAATATTCTCCTCAGACCAACAAAAAATGAGTTGTGGGAATATTATAAGAAGCTAATGTTGTCGAAAGATAAAGAGTTTAAATTCTTGGTGAAGATAGATGTAAATAAAAGAGAAGAAAGAGCACACAAGAAATTGATTTTCGAAGAAGTTTACAAGGTGAATACAAAGGAGGTTAATGAAGGAAGTCATCCAAGGAAGAAACTAAAAATAAAAGATTGGATATTAATTTAGATTACGGACACATTATTTCTTTTTGAAACATCGGCACAATTACACCTATTATTTTATTATTTTTAATGAAGTTTTAATTTGGCCCCCTATTTGACAACCATTATTTCAAATTTTTTTACATACTCATTTTCAACCACACATTCACACAATAAAATAATTTAAACGTAAACTATTTTTTAACTACACATTCTCCTAAAAGTCGTTCAAATTTCTTTTTGTCAAAACTATGGTCATCAAACAAGGGCTTAATATGAGAAAGTTTTTATTATATTTAAAATAAATTTGTTGGATCATTAAAATTGTAACATTTGATTTCATATCAATTTGAAGTAGACACTTTGTAATCTATCAAAAATGGCAGCTAGGTAATTAAAGAACAATTTCAAAAAATTCTATATTGCCCGATCCAATAATCCTATATCGATTCATAATATCAAATAAAATCCCTATTTACATAAATTATCATCATGAACGATTTTGTCAATTTTCGTATTTATTATTGTGAAAGTACATTTTATAGTTCATTCAACTTTATTTCCGTTAAGTGGAACTCAATTTCATTAATTATCAACTAACTTAGATTCATGTAGTACATCCCAAAATTCGTTGTACTTCATTAATATCAAGTGGAACTTAATTTAATATCAATAATTTCTTTAATTCTCAATTTACAGGAGTTCATATTCGTGTATGTAATTCAAAAATTTTTAAGTTAATCTATTTTTAGTTTGTATATAAATATATATTACGAACAAATCGACCTCAAAATTTCAAAATTTGATTAAGAGAACATAAAAGGTGAGTGTTGCATATCAATAGAAGTATCAAAATATCAATGATGAAATTAAATTGTCTTTGACAAACACAACAGCTGTGGAAGAAATCACTAAACATGCATGTGACAAGATATAAATTAACTTGAGAGTCTAGATATAAATTGTCGTTCGCTAAACTTTTAAGTTTTATAAGCTTTGAATTTTAAGGGATTGCGTGATTAAAAAGTTATGGGTTCAAAATTATTTTTGACCAACTTATAAGTGCTTAAAAGTTTTGTCATACACTTTGAGTTCGTCCTTAATAAACTTGCAAAATAAAGAGATAAAAATCACCACCTTAGATTAGAGCGTGTAATTGCCACTGTATTACTATTTTTGTCTCTTGGATAAGTATCATCATGAAACTTCAAATCATCACGTTTTCATTTTCGATGCCCGATTGTATACCACTTCAACATTGTCCTATATGAAGATGTAAATTCGGAAGCTAGAAAATAATCTAGAAGAGTAGATTTTCAAATAATCTTAAATTCAAATTAAAACGTTTTTCAACTTTTCGAAGTTCCAATATGATCGAGTTCATTGACATGTTATGACTCGTGCTCAACTTAATTTTTCATAAATTAGTTAAATAAGTTTCGGTTCTATTCAACTTTTAAACACATAAAATGAATGAAGTAAAAAGTTCGTATCGTTACAATTCTCTTTACCCTCTTCGATTAGTGTAATTTTAGATGGGACAAATTAATGCATTTATTTAACGCGATAAAAAAAAAAAAGGAAAAATTTTAAATATCGCCATACCTACACAAATCACTAAAAAGAAAAAAAAGCAAAGTATTACAATCATTTGTGTTTCTGTACAAAATCAATGATTCTTGTCCATATATAAACCAAAAGTAAAATATGAATTAAAAATCATCTAACAAGTTTCGAAATATATTTTGTCGATTGTTGTTGTATTGCAATCAAACCAACTAGTTTTAATCTTACTCCACTCATGTCCTATTTTCTACCAATCTGCTGTTTCTTCTCATGATTTTGCCCATGTTTGAAACCCATTTATTTTTCTCATTCTATTTCTCATTCTTCATTTCAACTACACATTCTATTAATAAAATAATATTACACATAAATTCAAAAATTCTATTTACTTTTTAACCACACAATCTTTCATCAATCACTATTCCAAAACAAATTTTTTTACCCAAAATGGGTGTCAAACAGGGGCTTTGTCTTTCTTCTTCTTCTTCTTCTTCATCATCATCTCTTGTATTGAGAGTACCCTATAACAGAGTTGTAATGTATTTTAATCCACTGGGCAATGCCACCTAAAACTGACAGTAATCATCATTGTTGATAGATTGCATTATTCTTTAGAAAACTTGGAACATCTCCAAAAAATTATCTATTTTTAAAGTGCTTTTTTTTTTTTTTTCTTTTTGCAATTTAGTGAACATATATAAATTTAGGGAGTAAAATTTTTTGAGTACTCTCTTTATTTTTCCCTATCTTTTCCCATTATTCCTATTATTTCTAAAATACATTTTTATCTCTCTTCTTTCAATTACACATTTTCAATAAAATAATATTACAAGCAAATTCAAAATTTTTCCTTATTTTTAACCACACATTTTTCATTAATCTATTATTTTAAAATGCATTCTTAGAAGGTGTATTCAATTGAGACTTTTGAAGACTTTGATGGAATTTTTTTAAAGTGATGACTTTTGTGGATTTCGTGAATTTTTTAGAAATTTGTATAGAATTAGTGAAAGTCTTTTATAGATTTTCATTTTAAAACTTTTATAAACTTTTGTAGAATTCAAAATTTTTTTGAAAACTTCCATTTAAAATAAACTTCACGTGAGTTTAATGCAATAGTGTGAAAAGTTTAATAAGAAAATATAAAAATTTAAGACCTTAAATAAATAAATAATAATAATGATACATATAAAAATGATTAATATTCAGTATTATTAGTATAATATACCTTTAAAGAATAAATAAAAAATATACTTAAATTTAATTATAAATTAGTCTATATAAAATTTTATAATCTAATTAAAAATAGATATTTATTCACAAAAAATTATAAGAATACAATTTAATTGTTTTCCTAGAAAATAAAAATAAATAATAAGAGAGAACAAGAAAAATAAAAACTAATATAATCAATAGAAGAAAATAAATTTTAATCATAACTTTAATGTTCGTAGAAGTGAAAAGGAAAGAGAAATATTGAAAAAAAATATTATTATTATTATTATATAAGTCTCTCAAAATCTTGAGATTAATAAGAGACAAATTTTGAAATTTTATTTTAGTAGTTTCTGCTTAAAAGTTTGTTTCATTGAGATTTTTATAAGTATCTAAAAGTCATTAAAATTTGAATATCTCAAAATTTGTAGAGACTTCTAAAATGTTTTAATTGAATATACCGCAACTTTTAGAAAGTTTATAAAAGTTTTAATTGAATACACTAATACTTTTAGATAGTTTCCAAAAATTTATATTGAATACCCCTAAACTTTTTAAATTCCAAAAATTTATTAAATGTCTCAATTGAATACAGACCCCCTTAGAATAAAAATAGGGCTCAAACATACTTTCACTAGCTACCCTTCAAATTATTATAGCCCTTGTTTGAGCCATAATTTGAGGAAAAAAATGCATTTTAGTAAGTGATTTTGTGAGAATGTGTGTTTAGAAAAAGAATGAAATTTTTTTGATTTATGTGTAAAATTATTTTATTTAAAAATATCATTAAAAATGAATTTTTGAAAGAATTAGGCTCAAATAGGGGTGGCAAAAGGGTCGAGTAACTCGTCGGCTCATCTGCTCGTTAAAGCTCGGCTCGTAGGTGGCTCGGGCTTGTTTCGGGACGAGCACGAGCCGAGCTGGGTGTTCGACGGACTCGGCTCGTCGAGCTTGTGGGAATGGCCCACGAGCCTAAATTTCACGAGCCCATGAGCTCGTAAAAATTGTGAAGGAATAAGTAAAAAAAAAAAAACCTCGTGGACTCGGCTAGCTCGTGAGTTCACAAGCTCATGGGCCAAGTTGAGCAAACTCGGCTCGTGCTCAAATGAGCTTGAGCTCAGCTCGTCACTTTGACGAGCCGAGCTCATAGGTGGATGGGCCTAGCCGAATTGCCACCACTAAGCTCAAACATGCCTTGATATTTTTCTTCATTGAAAATTGAAATATTTTAAATGAATTTATTTATAGAGAGTGAGTCATTAGCTATTTTAGAATGTTAATTTGAAGAGTTTCTTGGAGCATAATTTTAAAAGTTGACTTTTTAAAATAAAGAGAATCTTATGTTTTAAAAAATAAAAATTGAAGATGCTCTTAGCTCATGTTGGTGGGGTTTTAAATCAAATTCAAAAATTAATTTCAACTATATATTTTATTAGATCAATAATTTTTCAACCATATATTTCATCAATTTTTATCAAAATCTACTAAAAATTTTATTTTAATCCCCATCAAAATGGGGGCTTCTGGAATATTAATGCGATTCATAGAATTAATATACAAGAATAATCTATGCAAATGCACATTTACTAAACCCCTTGTGTGTATTTAATAGGTGTTACAACATTTTTAAGAGCTTCGTCATTTTCTAAGAGTATCTTGCACATAACATAGCAATGTTAAACATAAAGAGAAAATATTGTTAAACTCTTCATTTTACTCTTTTCAATAAATGATTAAATTTTTTCACTCCTTTTTAAATTAATATAAATACTTATAAAATATTAAAATATGACTTAAATGATTCAAAAGGTTGAGGATTGAAACTTACAATTTATTAAATGCAATTTTTATAAGAATTGATTATTTTAAAGAATCTATTAAAAATATTCTTATATTGATTAACAAATATTTTAACTGAAGATTGATTAATATATTGAAATACTTAAATGCTTCTATTTATGCTTTGGCATGTCTCTGTCCTTTGAGATTCCAAGAAATACATATTGAGATTTGCTAAGCCCTGTTAGACGATCGTACTTTTTCAAAAAAAAAAAAAATTGAATAGTGATTTTTAGGAGAACGTGTGATTGAAAATAAATAAAAATTTTTAATTTACATGTAGAATATTTTATTGTGTCAATGTAGAAAAAAAGAATTCGAAAAACATGATTATCAAACAGGGACTGAAGTAACAATGACACGTATAAATTATGACTAAGTTTTTTAGGTTCACAATTTATGGAAATTTGTCAAAGTGGTAACAATTTACTTTATATATCATATATTTCGAAATGGGAACGAAATGGATCTCCTTTATATGGTGATATAATCTATTACCATTTAAATATTTTGAAATCGATTTGACTTTACAATAGAATAACTTTAATTTTTTTTTTTAAGCATTATCCATTTTTATACAATACATCTCTTTTTGGGCTCATATATAGCCATATTTTTCTTTTCGAGATTGATGCAATAAATTACATTAAAATTTAAATTGCATAGCAACAAATATTAGACAAAATATAGAGAAAAAGGAAAGGACCAAAAGTGAACTTCAGAAAAATCAATTATTTATTGCTTATAAGTGAAAAAAATTCGTGCCTTCAATTTGGCGGATTAGCTAAACATGTAAAATAACAATAACATATCCCTTTTTTTAAGTCACACACCGACTTTGTTGCCGTAGGTTGAGCTGTGCGGCAATACTGCGAGCAGTACGACGGCTGACATTCAAGTTGAAATATAGTTTCAACACATGTACCAACTGGGCTTCTCCCAGGATCCTCTGTAGCCTCTCCATCTATACAAACAATTATACACAAAGTTGAACCATCTTGTAAGATGACGGTTTACAATACAATTAATCTTCACGCACATGAATTATTTGCACAGGGGCTCATCAGAATACTTACATGGGTGGATCCCACCATGTATTAAAACAATATATTATGCGCGGGACCCACATGTATGAGTACCCTGTAAGTGATCCGTGAAAATTTTTCTGTACGTGAAGCATGATTATTTATAATAAGCCCACAAACTAGATGTTATATTAGTATCATGAGACTCATTTAGGAACATTATAACATGAAATACTCCATTTTGTTTAAATTATTTTTATGTAAATAAGAATGAGATAAATGAATAATTACCATAATCAACAGCAGTAGTAAAATTCATCGATGCGTTGAGTAAAACCATGCACAAGATAGCACTGACGAAAAACTTCCCCATTGCTCGAGAATTTGTGTATGGAGTAGATAAAAAAAATATATATATTCCGTTATTTATAGTGCATGATTATGAAAAAACTTTAACGGATACACTCTTTAATTGGAATTCCAGTAATCGGATTAAATTTTATTAATTGGAAATAAATAGGACATAATCCAAATGGTGAGTTGGGAATTGGGATTAAGAAATCCTTAATTTAGTTGTAATTTTAATTTTTTTTTTTCCACTTTGTACGTGGGTTTTGAAATTAATTGGCAAGTTTTCTATTAATTATATAATTATGCTAATATATTTAAATCATTTTTAAGATTTCCTTAATTCAAAAATAAAATAAAATAAAATTGTGAGTATATTTATTAAATTAATTGTATTGTCATTTTCACTAGAACATTTAAATTTGTTTTTCTTGTTTAATACGAACCAACATCTTATAACTCATTCCTTCAAAGAAAAAAAAAATTATAAAAATTCTTTGAGCAAATTAAATATTCAATTTTTTTTTTTCCTTTTTTTTCACTTCATGAGTTCATCTAAATAGTTTTTCTTTATTTCAAGAATTAATAGTATTAATCTATATAGCTCTTAGTTTGCAAAAAAAATTTAATTAGAAATGTAATCGCGTGGCTTTTAAGGTCACATACGTCTAGGCTCCATTTGGCAACATATCTGGCAATGAAAAAGCCATAAGCGCAATTTATGGATAATCATCTCATCTAATATTTTTAGAAATGTCAAGCTTTCATACAATGGAGCATCAAATTTAGTCCATAGAGGCATGTCTTCAATTCAAATTTTAAATTATTTCATAAGTTTGTATACGTTTACGTGCCTCCAACTCATATTTTATGCCATCAAAATTTAGGTGCCTTAAATAACTCGTGAATTTTTAAGGGTTTTTTTAATTGGATAGATTTTAATAGATCCTAGTGGATTTCGAACCCATAAATATAATACTCAACTCTTTAGAAATTCTAGCACGATACTTTAGATATCAATGGATTTCAAGCGCACAAATATAAAGTTAAATTATTTTTACATTTGAAAAAAATAAAATAATTTAAGTAAAATTAAAAATAAATAAAAATAAATAACAATAAAGTATTTCATTTTCAATTCTCAATGTGAAATTCAAAGTGAGAGAGAATGAATTGAGAAATTGAATTCTTGTTTCTTTTGGTATTTGGTATGGAACTTTCATTCTGGAAAGCCAAGAACAAACACTATTTTGCTTTTGAAACTTTGGCATGTCTTTAATTACAATATATTTAGTTCATATTTTGTATGTAATTCTCAACAATATAATGTGTCCGGCACGATATGAAGCATTGATCACAATAACAAAATGAACACAAAGACAAGAATTTAATTTGGTTGAAGAATCGAAAATTTTATTCAACTATAATAGAGAAAGAATTATAATAATTGTGTTTCTCACAATTATTCCAACTTTTATAAGAAATCGGCTTGTAAAGCAGAGCCACTATATATAGGGGACAAATCAAAACTCTAACAATATTCTTAAAGATAGAAATAGTATAAAAAATATGTGGAATAAAGAAAATAATATTTTCTTAATAAAAACACGTGGAATAAAGAAAACAAAAATTTTCGAAAAAAAAAAATCAACCGAAATTTGGGTCACAAACCCAACAATTTTCTTCTTCACACAAATTCCACCATAACAAACGAAACTCCAAAATTTCTTCACTTGAAGAAAAAAATCCAATAGCAAGGAATGAATTGAACTCTTCAATAAGAACTAAACTAACTTCTTCAACGAACTAAAAATTCTCCACCTCTTCTACAATATCCAACTAGAATAAATGAATCCAAGCAATGCCTCCATAGAATTACATCGAGTTCAATAAAAAATCACAAATAATTTAAAATTTACCAAACAAGGTCGAAACATACCCTAAAATAGACTCAACACTAAATGTTTTTATAGAATAGTCACTGTTAGATTCAACACCTTCAAATACACTTAAAACATGCACAATAAAAAAATCAGCATCCTAGTACTTGTCTTCATTAGGTTTATTTCTAGCAATTGAATATGATGGCACCACAGGTGGTGGCAAAACGGTATTACTCATATCCTCCGAACTCAACTAAATTGTATTCTTCAACATGAACCCCAAACCAGATTTCAATGGTATTGTACAAAACTGAATATTCATCACGGTACTAAACCTTTGTCGATTGTTCTTCGCGAATTCTATATAACCTTGCAAAAAGTATAACTGAAACTTTTTTTGCCCATCCAATACAACATTGACATATTTGCAAAACCCTTAAAGTTCCACCTTTATCAAAGAACTTGTTCCCTTTTGAATCAAGAGTACTCAATCAGATGAGATTTTTTTTCTCAAACATGAAACATGTCGAACGTGATCAAGTGTTCTAACCGTCTCATCTACCAACTTAAGTTTGATTCTACCAATACCAGCTACCCGATAAAGTACGTTGTTTCACATGACCACGACACATGTCGAAACTATTTCATATGTTGAAAACAAATCCCAACTGGGACATATGTGAAAAGCACAAGTTGTATCCAAAATTCACTCCTCATCAGGTTTGGACTCGCCATCAAAAATAGCTAACACATCTCCATCACTCAAGTAGTTCTCTACGAAATCGGTTTCACCTATAGTTTCTTATTACTTTCCTTTCTGATTTGCAACCAAATTTCCTTTATTTTGCAACTTGTTGCAATTTCTCTTGATGTGCTATTTCTTCTTGCAATAAAAACTAACTTAATTAGTGAAATTAGATTTCAACTTGCCCTTCCTATGATCACTATGAATAATAAGGCTTTCTTCATCTCTAGCCTCAGATCCAACAAAATATTTCATCTTTTCCTTTGAAAATAAAGTATCATACAAATCTTCAATAGTAAGAGTATCACGACTAGATAAAATTGTATCTCTAAGCGAAGTAAACGAAGCAGGCATTGAATACAAAAGAATTAAGGCTAAATTTTCTTCATCATACTTTACATCTAAAGTTTCCAAATTAGCTATGGTCTCCTTAAAAATAGCCAGGTGATATTCCAACGATCCACCTTCTGTCATGCGATGAGAATACAAATGTTGTTTCGTGCGTAATTTGCCAATTAGACTCTTAGTCATGCAGAATTTCTCTAATTTCAATCACAATGCACCTACCGTTTTCTCCTTCCAAATGTCTTGAAGAATGTTATTCAAAAGATAAAAATAAATTTGTGAAAATGCCTTCCGATATTTTCATTGTTTCTCCTCCGTCGTCAAAGTTGTGGACATCTTATCAAATTCCAACAACACATCATCCAAATTCATCAGAGCAAATACTGTTCGCATCTTCACCTGCTATAACGAGAATCTAGTGCTGCGATCTAAAAGCGGAATTCATACTTCACAATTGTCATCTCTAGAATCTCGAACAAATCAAAAAATTAAAACTCTGATACCACTTTTCAGTGGTGGAACGATGTTATACGGTACGATATGAAATATTGATCACAACAACAAAATGAACAAAAAAACAAGAATTTAATTTGATAGAAAAATTGGATATTTTATTTAACTATAATGGAGAAAGAATTACAATAATTGTGTTTCTCATAATTATTCTAACTTCTATAATAAATCGGATTGTAAAGAAGACTAACTATATATAGGGACATATCAAAACCCTAACAATATTCTTAAATATAGAAATAGTATAAAAAACACATGGAATAAAAGAATCAATATCTTCCTAATAAAAATGCGTGGAGTAAAGGAACCAAATTTTCGGAAAAAAAAAAAAATCAACCAAAAATGGGTCGCAAATCCAACATAATGAAATTTATTTTACTTTGAGACATCTTTTTTTTTTTTTTTTAATTTTTTATTGGGCGATCTTTTAAGAAGTTATATCATTTTATTATAATAGTAAAAATTCCATTAAAGGCTAATTACTCCATTAAACTTATACAATAGATTATGTTAAAATCTTATGAATTTTGTGGATTTCTATTCAAATTCATTAGCATTTATGAATCTTAAGAAATTCATTGAACTCTAAGTTGAGAACACCCTTGTTAGTTATAAAAGTCTCTTGTCCAAATGTGAATATTTATACTTTGTGATAGAACAATCGACCCAACAACTACACGTGAAGAGAATGTAAAAAATACAAGATTTGGACACGTGAAGAAGAAGCTGTCACGGTTTTCTTAATTCAAAAAACGAATTAATAACTTAATTTGTGGTTATATTTCTTAAATTAATTATTTGCCATTATCACTTGGTACCTTAAATTTCTCTCTCTTTTAGCACAAGATAGTATCTCATAAACCATCCCTTCAAGTTTCTTTTTTTTTCTTCAATATTAGCCCATTATTATGTGTCTTATAAGCTCTTTATGGTGCTTGAAGGTTATATTCACTAGAGATCAATTGACATTGAACATATACCCCATTTGATCCCATTAAAATTATAATACATTTTTCTCTCTTCTTAACCACGTATTCTCCAATAAAATAATATGATACGTAAATTGAAATTTTTTCCTTATTTTTCAACCATCCAGTTTTCAAAAGAATACTATTTCAACAATTATAATAACAAATAATGGGGCCAAAAGGGGGCATAGCTAACTCAAATACAATAAGTCATTATTTTCCTTGCTACATCTCTTCCATACCATGATATATGCTATAGTCTCCTTATTTTGACTCCATTAAAATCAAATTTTGGGAAAAAATGTATTTTAGAATAGTGATTTTTTTTAAGAATATGTGTTTAAAAAAGAAAGAAAATTTTTTAATTTACGTATAATATTATTTTATTGGAAAATGTGTAACTGAAAAGATGGAGAGAAAAAAGCATTTTTTTTTTAGAATGGAACCCAAACAAGCGAAGCAATTTCAAGTGTTACTTTGTTGTGCATTAGAAATTTACCTCGGTTTATAATCCAATTTTGCCTAATGTTGTGTATTAACTATTAAGTACCAATTTTGTCATTGATTTTTTTTTTTTTCAGGAAACATCCCGATGCAGTAATTATCTTGAAGTGGCTGTACCTTTAAACTTTCTGTTTGCTTTGAATATTCATAATCTTGGAGTTTAAGGCAAGGGAGGTGGGCCTTTCTTTGTTTACAAGAAGAAAAAGGAGATGATGTTTTGGTGGTTATGTGAAGTTTAAATAGTGAAACTGATTTTCAAAGAATCTGAGGGTCATTGATTTTGTGGTTGTGAAGTCACAATAATAAAATAAGCCCTAACTTTGATAAATAAATTTGAGGTCAACTGCATGCATCCATGTTTGCAACTTGGTTCGTTAGAAAGCTTTTACTGTCACGGTATAAGTTTCTTCAGAGACAGTTTCTTGGATAAATGAAAGAAATAATTAAACAATACCATAAACAATGATGATTATACTTCAATATTAATACATACACAACAATAATACATGCCTAATGGAACGATTATTTAAATTTTTAGAATGGAAGAGAATTTCTTGACTGGCAGATTTTGCTTTTCTTTTGAGCCTCAACATTGTATCTTTCTTCCTCTCGATCATATTTTGTTAATGGTTGATATTCCACCTTTTCTTCAGGATATAGTTTGATCAGAACCAAATAAAATGACATAGAAAACATCGTTAATCCAATCACGTACCAGCCGAACTGAAGGTTCACCAATGCTTTAGCGCGTTCCATTGTGCGATCGTCATGGCATAGAAGCGCATCACGGCCTGGTTCCGACTTCAGAAAGCAACCTTTAGGTATCAAATCTGGTGTCCAAACCATGATTCCTGTAACTATTAGCCAAACACCCTGGAAAAGTATACTGAAAGCTCTTGCAAAGCCATTCAAGAAATTGTTGGGGTAGCCAATGGCCAAAATGGTGGTAAATAGAGACACAAATGTGACAATTTGAAGCAGCCAATGGTACCGGCCTTCAATTCCCATATGATCAGTGGAGTGAAGATGGAGAATGAGTAGTTGTTGGCCAAATGCAATAGCCTGCAGTAAATGCATTAGGCCATGTTGAGCCCGGGGTGCGATCTTGTCGAAAAGGATGGCGAAAAATGCATAAACAAAGAAAGACATGGACATGGTGGAGTGCTCAAAGTGGCGAAGATACTTAGCGCGAATGGTTCCATCGGGATCCAATGGTTGTCGACCAATAAGTATCTCCATTGAGACGAAACCCGCGGAAAATCCCATGATCAAAATAAGCTCCAAGTACCTTATTGTTTTCGACAATGGGAACCATGGCATAGTTATGTAAGATTTAGGATGTTGTGCATGGAGTTTGATACAGCTGAAAAGGTGCCATAGTCCAATGACAAAGAAAGCAAATCCAACAGATACATGCCCTTGTGTGCTCCCCATGTTATTTTGAGATTTTCTCTTTTTTTGCTACGTTATTACAATGTTGGAGAAATAGATAACAGCGGGTTGAAGAGAGGGAGTGGGTTGTGGGATAATATAGCTGAAGGGAGAACAAATGGTTTTGGTGTCTAACCAATGAGGATTTTACATTTGCAGGGCATCATCTTGCCTTTTACTATACAATGCAGTAATTTTATAAGCAAAAGAAAATTGTGCTTAAAGGAAGAGGTACTCCCATTATGACTTCTATCATAAGAAAGTTACATTTTTTAAGAGGAGGTAAAATGCTTACCAATACAAATGAATGTGATTCACTGCATAACGTGGCGAATGGATGTAGCATTTGTGTTGGATGAGATGCAAAACTAGGCCCCTTTTTTATGGAGATAAAAATCGGATTTTTAATAGATTTTGGTAAAAGATGATAAAATGTATGGTTAAAAAGCTGTGAATCATGAAATATATGGTTAAAGTTAATTATTAACTTTGATTTTGATAAAAATTTAGATTTTAATTTCAATCAAATGGGGGCTAAGAAAATATTATATTCATTAAAATCATAAAATCGTCATTGTTTGTTCATCAAATTGTCTCTTTCTTTTGGTGCATCCTCTCTAGGGATAGTGGATTGGGACAAACCGTGGAAACATCGAGCTAGATTGAGATTGGCACAATCAAATTCGCTTTCAACATAAAAAAATGGAAGATTAAATTTTTAGAGTAATTTTTTCGATCGAATTTAAACTAGATAAAAGTATTTTAGTACAAGTCTTCTTTTCTCTATTTATGACTAGTCAATGCATTAAAAGTCTTTTGAGAAATGAATTTGAACCAAGTGTGAGGAAAACAACGAATACATAAGTAAACAAATAATTCCATCTACTCTAATAATGAATTTTAGATAAGATGATTCAATAAAATCTTTTCAAGAAAAGAAGTGAGGAGAATGATTTTGCCTTGTAAAATGACTATTTTTAACAAATACAAAAATATGATCCCCTCCAAAAAATAAATTAATAAAAGAATAGGACATTCGAGAAAATTTTAATAGGCTACTTAAGAGATTAGATTATTCATGAAAAAAATTAGATCAAGAAAAAAAGTAAACCGCGCTAAATATTAAAATTCCCTAACGTGTACTACGATTGTCTTCATATAAGTAGATAACTACGTTTTCTAAGAAATAAAATTTTGTTAATGAATGACAGAAAAAAATCGCATATACCCACAATTAAAACACAAGAAAGAACACCAAAAATACTTGTATTGTAACTGAAAATTAAAAATCTTACATTACGCCAAGTATTAATTGTAATTCCATGACATATTCAAAAATCAAATTCAATTTGATTATATCATTAAAGGGGGAAGGATATTATCCAACAGTGTTCATCTGCATCTGTATAAGAAAATCAAAATCAGATTCGCTATCGTGCAATCTTTGATCTAGTTGACTTATCGAATTTGTAAGAGCTGTTCAACAGAATCATAATTTCTTACAGTTCAGGTAATATGTTGTCTAGCGTTGTAAATTACAAAGAATGTAATTTCAGCATAATGTTGAATGTTCTGATGATAGTCATTTGAAATCTCAATTCTTTGATTAGATAAAAGGAGAAGTTGCACATGATAAAATAGAAAAAAACAAAAGGAGTTACGTCTCATTTATTTTTCCTTATAATGGTTAGTCGGAGATGAAGATTGCATTCTCGTGCCAACAATGGAAAGAGAGATGTTCCACAATGAACATGATTGTGTCTAACAACTATTTTTTCCCCAACCATGATAGGTATGTCCATAGACAAATTTCACGTTTCAAGCTTCGGACGAGAATACATAGAACCTAGTAGACTTGAGGGAACTAGCGTGCACTTACAACTTTTTTGGTTGGACGAACTTCCATGTCAACATATTGCTACTTAAGTCGAAGAGACATCCCGATAGGTTGAAGAAGGCTAGAATACGAACAAGGGTGGAAATAAACCACGCATCAAGGTGTGGGCGATGTGGCGGGAAGGGGAACAACAAAAGGACATGTAAGCAACCTCTGTCGCTTAGTCATGTACAGAAACCAAAGCGTAGTTTGGACCTTGAAGTACCTGACAAATAGTTGATATGGGTGTTGCTCCAGTGAAAGCCAAAAGTTTAAACCTTTTGAGCATTGGCGGAAGATATGTTATGTAATTCATTTAGTTATGTGAAAAATGTCATGATTTCATTTTATATGGTATTTAACTTAAATCTCCAATTAATGTGATTGCAGAAATGTTTTGTACTATTTCCTTACTTTGTACTCGGATAATGGATGAAGTAATTCACCAAGTTTGCAAATTTGAATACGTGAGTAGACCTTCGGTCGATGATCCAAGCCAAGTGCAGAGGGTTCTTTACCGGTTCTTGTACTCTCTTTGGATGGTGATTTGCATGGCATGGAGGGGTTGTTCCTGAGCCTAAATTTTCAGCCAATACGAGAGAAAGGGAATGCTGATTGCTGGATGGTAAAAGGGAAGAAGAGCTCCATTTTATTTACTATGTTATTCTCGGTTTCTATGATTTTCAGATTTCTTTATGTTATGTTGTAAATGTTTAATTGCATTGTGCTTGTGAAGTTATAACCCTGCCATTGTTGATTGAGCTGTTGAACATTGCTATAAGTCCTAACAGAATATGTTGAATCCTTCGAATTTCTTACTTTACGTGTTATGCACAAATTGATTCGTAAATGCTGAAAGATTTAATACCTTCATGCACTTGCTTTGAAACTTGAAGGCACAATGTTTTGATTTGATGGCCCTATTCTAAGGCTGCATGTATAATTTTTTGAGCATATGCAATATGGATTGAAAACAGGATTTCAAGATATGTAATCTCGCATTCTTTATCGCTAATTCACTTGGAACTTCTATCGCAATTGCACAGAAATATACAAAGTCAAGTTCTTAACTAGATGACAACAATTTGATTTCCACCATGAACTAATTAAATATCACATGTGATATGTTTCTTCGATTTTATCTACGAGAGTACACAATTAAATCTTTTGCATGAGAATGTGACAAGAAAATGAAATTGAATGTAAAGAAACCCCATCCCCATGCAAACAAATTTTACTGCAAATTATGGAATAAACAATTTTAACTTCTTAAAAAGGAAAAATGAAAAAACAATTTGTAGTGATTCTAAGGGAAAAACAGATTTGATTTAAATTTTAATATTATCCGACTTGATTTGTATGATATTGTAAATTCCTAGCTTTTAGGCAAGATTAGCTCTTTACAATTTACTTCACATATCTTGTACATTGTAAACACTCCTATACATAGTTCTGTACAGTTTGTAGAATTCTCGTGAATTGAATATTTTTTCCTACAATTCCAAAGATTCTAATATCAATGGTGACGTTTAATGATTCATGTGGCATTGGGTATCATGCATAGAGTTAGCAAACTCAGGAGAGAAGAAAAAAAAAATGAAATTCAAAGATCTTCACCAGCAACCATATAACATAAAGTGCCAACGCCAACAACAGAACATATAGACACATCGTGATTGATCTTCGACAATCGCAGAACATAATATTAATCATTTTCTGTTTGAATTCTAGGTGTTGGCTAAAGACTTCCCCTTCCTCGCCTTCCCAACGCTCCTTGGAACGAGATTCCAGTCAATTTCATAGCCTCTGCATCACTTGTGATTTCCAAACTTGAATAGTTGACACGCAAGGTAAGTTCCATCAGTAGTAGGGACAAATACTTTCTTCATTTCTTGTATGCTCCAATTGATTATAAACTTGGCATACTTTGTCACGAACAAATTGTAGTCGTGTTACATGTCATAGATGAATATCTAAGTGTGAATATAGATATATTTTTTAAATTATGACATTACGTATCAAGAAAATAGAGATGATTTTGAGAAACTTCGGTGCATAAGGAAACATGAGATTTTGAGAAGCTTCGATGAGATGTTTAAATCACAAAAGGATTATGATTTTGGTTCAATATTCATATGACGATGAATGATGGGGAAAGATATTGTGTGCCTTAATGGGGATATGGAATGTGATTGTGGGAGCAATTTGTGGATGATTGGGGTTTAAGCTAATTACGCGGGATTTAATCGATGATGGCGTAAGACTTGCAAGTTAATTGAGTGGGATTTGAGGAGTTAAAAGTGATTTCTTGTTTTATAAATATACTTTTATATTGCAATATGTAATAAAATAAAATAAAAAATTGTAGTGTAATTTTTGAATATTTAATTTCAAACATATAACTGGTGCAATTTCCTCAATGATTAATTTATCATTATTATTATCACTATTTTAATTCAAGTAGAAAAACTAACAAAATTTTTAAATTTGTTTGTTAACATTCCATCCGAAAATCAAAGCAAATCAAACCGACCTACTCGAATTAAAAAAAAAAATAATAATAATAATAATCATGAAATCCAATGCAACCTATCAACAATGTTCTGAAAATAAGACCGAACCGACCCAAGAATCAATCCGGTTGAGGTTTTAAAACCCACTTTATTAGAAACCAGCAAAAAAACCAGCCACTTGAACAATTCAATAGGTGAATGTGATGTTGTTATTGAAAATTCCAAAATTTTGATAGACTTCGGGCTTTAGTCTACTTTTTGGCCCACCAATTTATACTCAACATCTGAAGTGCCTTTTTTCCTATTACAATCGATGTGGGATATCAAAATCCATCTTTATATTTATGTTCTCAAGTAACTTAAGATGTCTAGACAGTAGTCCAGAAAAGTCTTGAGAAAAATAAAATATCATGTTAGATAATAGTTACTGTAAAGAATGTGCTGTTATAAATAAAAATATAGCAAAATGAATTTGTTGAATTTTTTTTTTTTTTTCATTCTAATTTAATCTATCTTTTTCATTACTTATATTTTAAGAATACTAGCCCCATTATTTGAGATTTTAATAGTTGGAATAATGTTTT
>CAIGRN010080201.1:0-10540 GCA_903798345.1 Fraxinus anomala
AACGAGGACATACCTCAACGCCTTTGTTTTAGGTATCAGAAGATTATGTATCTCGACACCTTTATTTTAGATATTAGAAGATCATGTTTGTGTTCATCCTCAATTATCAAGTTCGAAATTCAACACGTACAATTTTTGGTAGCATCACAATTTAATTATGAAAAATAAATAAATATTCTGGGAAAAAAAACGGAAGGTATGTAAAACAGATAAAATCGTCTTTATCTCTAAACTAAATTGGCCAAAATTAAACCAGAATCCAATTCCCTCGTCCCATTAAACTCTCTCTGTCTCTTCCACAGTCATCAGATTACGGAGGAATCTACAATATCTTAAATGGCGGAAGCGAAGCTTTTTGAACTCAACAATGGCACAATGAAAGTCAACGTCTCCAACTATGGTTGCACCATTACTTCCCTCTCGGTGCCAGACAAAGATGGTAGTTTATTGGATTTATTGTTCGAAATCCCCATTTTTTTGGTTTTTCTGTGTGTACTTGTGTTAATGATGTTTGATTACTTTTTTTTTTTTGTGAATTTTTTGAAGGGAAATTGGCTGATGTTGTTCTTGGATTTGACACGCTTGAACCTATCTGGTGAGTCAGATATGTACATCACTCTTACTGAAAACACTTTGGGAATTTTAGTGTTGATCTAATGCTTATAGAGGGAATTGGTTCTTGGTATGTATCAAAGGACAAATGAAGTTTTCTCATTAATGGGTTTTAAATTGAGTTCAGTGATTAGGTTCGCTATAGGTTGAGTGATGACAGTGTTTTTAACCCAATCTGTGGGTGACGAGTTAATATCTGTGTGTGTTGGATTTGTTTGTGTAGAAAGGTGCTGAACCTTATTTTGGCTGCATCGTAGGCCGGGTAGCAAACAGGATCAAAGATGGAAAATTTACACTCAATGGCGTTGAGCACTCTTGCCAATCAACAAGCCACCAAACAGTCTCCACGGTATTAGAACTTCTGAAATCTTCATATCCGATGGTTGTAATTCATGCTTGGTATGAAGTATTAGATCGTGCTTTAAAGTAGAATACACAGAATTTGAACATTCATTTTCTCATACACTTCTAGTGTTGTCTAATTCGTGACATTTTTTATTCTTTAGTATTCATTCAATCTTCTTGCCTTCTGCACTATGATTTTGTATCTATCTTCATGCTTTTACAGTTTTTTGAAGAGAAATGAGAGTCTTGATATGAGTTTTCTGAAGTAAAATCCTATTTCTAGCATTTTGGATTGTTCGTTTTCTCCAATATCTCGTGTAGAGGTGGACACAAGGGATATGACAAGGTTATTTGGGAAGTTGCTAAATATAAACAAGGTGAAAATCCATCAATTACCTTCAAATATCATTCTCGTGATGGGGAAGAAGGTACTCTCTCTCTCTCTCGAGCACCTATAAAAATGAATAAGTATACTACCTCCGCTTTGTGATAATTGCAGGTTATCCAGGAGATGTCCACATCACTGCAACTTATACACTGCAAATTATGTAAATGGAATCGTTGGTAAAGGTGGTGCTACATATGGAAAGCAATATGGGGTCTGCCTCGAGACACAAGGATTTCCTAATGCCATCAACCAATCAAACTTTTCCATATATTGTTGTTCAACCAGGCGAGAAGTATAAACACAGCATGTTGTTCGAGTTCTCAGCCGAGACCTACAGTAAATTTTAATTTCCCTTTTTCTTCCTCTATTATGAAGATTTTTTATGAAAATAATGTAAGAGTACTTTTGATAAGTTTATGATGTTTGAACAGCAACTTCTGATTAACCTTCCAAATTTTTAAACACAAGAATTTTCTGTGGAAAGACAAATGCCATTTTGATTAATAGCTTGTGCCGGGATAGAGGCGCCTATAAACTAGCCTCAAGTTTGCCCCCTTATCTACTATGAGTGGATCTCTTCGATCTGTTTTCTTGATCAAATTGATAGAGAATAAGAAAATAAGCTCCTTCCATGGGAAGCCTATGAATCTCGCGGTAGTCATCCTTCCTATAGTACAACCTTCTTAAGCATCATCCTTCTCTGACTCGTACATTCTTCGATCTCTGTTTGCAAGTACAATTACTCTATCCGAAAGTAAGATTTTCCTTTAACGACCTAGGATTGCAAAGATTGTGATGCAGTAAAAGTAATACATGAATTCAAAAACCTTCTTGCTAACCGCCCTTATCCCGCAAAGAGAACAAGTTCTTACTTGACATGCCAAAGCCCCTTATAATGTCAAATTTGATGCTTCCACTACCCCCGCGGCTCCTATTGCTATTATGACTGTTTACCTTTTAGGTACCTCCTAATCCCTAATGCTTACCTTCCTTCTAGATATGAAAATATCTGGGACTTCGTTCCAAGAATGAAGTGCCTAAATAAGAAGAGAAGGGATGGATGGATGGCCGGCCCATGAGAAGGAAGACTAGTTATACTCTCAAGTCTTAACACAAGCAAGTTGATGATCCTATACTTTGCAGAGTGAATTCTCTCCTGAAGGAACTGGCAAAACTCAAGACACTATAGTAGAAATTTCAATCAACTCAAATACAATAACAATTTTTATGTCTGAGTATTACAGAGTTGGTTAATGTAGCAAGCTTTATGCATAGTTACCATACTCAACTTGGTCGATGTATCGGGTCATTAGATCATTTCCACTTAATTTCCAAAAAAAAAAAACTATAAAAGTCTATACGGGTCGGAGATCAAGGTACTCGGAAGTTGTTGCTTGTATGATGCTAAAAATAAAATAAAATTTATATTCTTTGAAGATGGAAACTCAGAAGATTAATGTGTGCCAACAATTAATACTAGGGTGTGAATAAATAAATATGTTGAATTAATGTATTTAAGCTAATTAAACAAGCAGTGCTGTTTAAAAAGGTTTCTTCCAAATATGCTCTTCATACCGTGTCTCCGATTCTTTGGGGCGATCATGATTGCATTTCTTGCAAACAACGTTCCTCCTATAATTCAAGAAATCACAACTGCAGAAAGAAAAACAGTCTTATCATTCAGTTAAGCATAAAACTAATGATTCATACAGCAACCATGAAAAATGTGTGGAAATAGACGCACTCGGGGCACTCCCATTCCCCGGGATTCAGTTGCCTCTTGGGCCGTGGCTGTTGGCAGCGTAAACACTTGCGGTTGCTTGCAAAATTCATGAAATCACACCTGTAGAGCTCAAAATGTGATGAACTACCCCAAGATAAAACTAGTCATGAAAGAACCCACGCAAGAATATTGCAGGTGAAAGCTAATCATTCGGCATATTATTAGTAATATACATGCAAGTTAAGATTTCATGATCCTCAAGTAGGTGTCAAACAATTCAGTGGAAAAGGATAATAATTAGTTTCTAAAATATTCTGACCACATTCACGAACGCAAAGAAAGCAATGAAATGTCTAAATTGTCCATTATTTGCAAACATAAGGATTACAAATATATGCCGAAAGCAATATCATTGCTTAGTTTGTTAATTAATAGCATAATTAAGAGGAAAATAAGCTGGACAGTTTAAAAGCAAAAATACTGTAGAATTAGTCCAAAATTTCAAGTGCATAAAATAAAAAATGGATGAAGTAAATAGCTATTAGCCACTACCAAAAACGTCAAAGCATATGTCCTAAAAACAAATACACTCAGCAACATGAAAAGTTGATTAACTTACTGAGTGCAATTCCAATCTCCTTTTTTCATTTCAGCATCATCAACAGAAACCCTCTTAGGTCCTTCAGTTTTGCATTTCAGACATCGTATATTTCTAGAGAAGTTTATAAAATTGCATCTGCACAAAGTGGTTGTTTGTAATTTGAGTTGTGAATGACAATGCGACCTCTTCAAAAATAAACAGCTTGAAATGAAGGCAAAAGTGAAATTTTAGAATAGATACCAGAGAACGGGATGGATGTCCCATACACAACCAAAAAAGAATTATTTATAGCCTAGAGCCAGAAGACGAATACCACCACAAAAAGAGAATGGTATATTAACATATGAATAAAACAAAGAGAATAATTGCACAATAATCCACATGCATCAGCAATACACAGCACAGAAGATTGAGAATACAGATGCTTAAGTAAAATATGGTAAAACTCCTAACATGATAGCAAGACAAGCAAACTGCATATACACACGTTGGCATGCCTGTTAAAAATGCATTTCAATTGTTTATGTTGAACTGCATTATCTAAAATCTCAAGCTATTATAGAGAGAGGATATTTATTTATTTTAATTTTATCTTTAATGTAACCAAACACATGCAAACCACATTCATTTTTTTTACAAAAGGCCTAACATGTAGAATTTTCATAAACAAGTGACGATGAGACTTGAAACCATAATATTTGCATGCTCGAATATCATATTGAACAATCTCATCTAAAATCATAAGCTATTATAGAAGAAATAATTTATTTGTTTATTATTTTCAAAATTTATCAGAATAAATGCAGAATGAGTTCCTTCTTCATCAATATGAAGCAATCACCTTTCATTCTCGAGGATAATTTAGACACAAGATGAAGTATGGCTAGTGCTCAAGTCACTTGCGGTAAAAAAGAAAAGGATGCTTCTATAATAACCTACACGGCAAGAAGGACAACAGAAAACGTCGTGCTAAAAGTTTGAAAGAATTAGGATACTTCAATTTTCAAGGAGAAAAATAAGACTTCAATCTCTTGGAGGAAAATGGGAAATGCAGAGACCAAGTTCATCATCAGCATCATTATGAAGATGAGTAAAAGATAAAAACTAATAGATATTAAAAGGCCAGAATCATATCAAACTTGCCATTTCTTTGTGAAGGTGAGCCCCTATTCATGCTTTATCACGAGGAACTATTTAATCAAACTTCCACTTTTAAATTTCATTTAAGACTCTCCCTGAGTTGCTGGTGTTAATTTCATGTACCATTTTCCCTCTTTTTTACTGCTTGACACATAAATCGGCAATATTTTCCAAGCTCTTTTGATAGATATAATATCAGTTTGGCAGCTAATGTGTGTATAACAAAATCACTCATGAGGCAAAAGTTTAGTCTTCTTGACAAAAATATGCTTATTTTCAGAGAGAAGAACTTATTAAATGACACTCAATTTTCCAGTAGATTGAGTAGAAGTTTGATTCTGATGATGATTTTTTATTGTCCGTGTTTACCGGTACCTTACTCCCGGGAGGAGAAAAGGTGTTAAGTCATCATCTTTCTTTATAAGCTGTTAATTTTGATTTCGTCGCTCCTCTCTGGTAGAACCTTATTTTGGCTCTGTTGAAATTTACCTCTTCAACTTATTGAAATTTTCTACAAAAGACCCTCCTAATCTCCTCGGAGAAGTAATTATGATGTGCTATGTAATTCCATATATCATTTTCAACAAAACAAATATTTATGCATATAACTCCATAAGTAAACTGTGAAGCAAAAAGTTCTAAATAAGGTCTAGGTCAAATCAGAACATCATATATGCGGGGTGGGGGTGGGAGTGGGGGCTAAGGCTGATATTGTACCCTGAACCTTGAGGATAGTCATTCCCAGGACCATGTTAGGCCAAGGACAAGAACAAAAAAATTAACAAGTTCGATAGCTAAATGATTGGAAGTATTTTAAGTCTCAGTAAATGTGTAATATAGCATGTTAAGTTAGTAAAAATAATCTTCGTAGTTCAATTTAAGAGCTGAACATCAGAGCCTCCCAATGCAGAGATGACAAAAAATATTGCAGTCCTATACATGCATTTAGATGCATGCCATATATATCTATATCAAAATCGTCTGCACCAAACAGATAGCTCATCATATTCCTTATGGCAGCTACAGAAAGCACCAGCTCTAGTAGCATGCCTTCAAGTTATATGCATGCAGAAGTTTAATATGGCAGGTTTCTGACAATTATTTTTCACATAATATCATAATGAATTGACATTGCGATCACTCTAATATTAAAAACATTAAGGGGATGTTTTCTTCGTATTTCAGTTTTTAGTTTTAAGTTGTGAATTCATTTTGAGTTTTGTGTTTTGCATGTTCATTTTGAGATGGCTGAAAATGCGTTCGTTTTATCATTTTGAAAAATTGTTTTCAAAAATAAAAAATGAAAAAACGCGTTTACTTTCTAATTTTGACAAACTGAAAAACTGATTATTCAATATAAATATATATAGTTCTTTTACTTATATAACAAAGCAAAAGCGGCTGCCAATGTGGTTAAGGCATTGAAATTCCATGCTAGTGTCCCGGGTTCAAATCTTAGCAACCTACCAATTTATTTGAAAATTTTTGTACTGTACATATAAAAAGAAAATTCATTTGTATTGAACTGTGGTGAAACGGAATCGAACTCGTGATCTTTAGAAAATACATGACTCTCCCAACTAAGTTATCCCACTATTGGCAAAATCAAGCCGTTTTCCACGTTTGGAAGTTTTGGCATGATTTTAATTGAAAACGGCTAAAGCAACTTTTTTTACGTTTTCCGTTTTCTTTGTAAATTTTAAACTCGTTTTTGAAAATTCGTTTCTGAAAATAGATAAGTAAACGTTTTTTAGTGTTTTCGAAAACTAAAAATGGCTTGAAAACAGCAAAAAGAACAGACCCTAAGTTTTTGAAAACTCAGTCAGCACTCACCAAGAATAGAGTTATACTACCTACTAAGGAATTCAGAACTTACTCAGAGCAAATCCAATCTCCTTTCTTGATTTCAACATCATCCCCGTGAACACTCTTGGGTCCACCTTCTCCGCATTTGAAGCATTTTGCATGTCTAGCGAAGTTCATGAAGTTGCATCTAAGAAGCAATTTTGGCACAACATCAGCTACTGGTGTAGCAGAATATGAAACATTAATGTAGCTCACTTAATAGCAAAACAAAAAGTAGAAACAACAATCATCAGATGAAATGGAGACTGTATGTACTGGTGGGAGAAATAATTTCTACTTTCCGGTGCTAAACCGCTTTCAAATCCTAATGCAAGTTTGACTAAAGAGAACGACAGAGAGTAACATGCTCAAGATATATTCCAACTTTTTGATGAACATATCTTCAAATCCAATAATTACCAAGAAAGAAATATTCCAGAAAATGGAACAATCGTGAAACTCAAAAGTAACTACTCCTATACAAATCATCATAATAAGAGTGAAAACTCGAAAGAAATTACCACAAATTATCATAATAAGAGTTTTCTAATTCGACTTACTTGGTACACATCCAGTCTCCTTTTTTCATCTCAACATTCCATGACCTTTCATCAACTACAGAATCAGGAGACTGTTTCTTCTTTTGAGAAGTTACGACAGCAGGCTTTGGAACTTCAGGATCAAGAGGTGTCTCACTGAGCTCAATCATCTTCGAAAGCAATTTTCTTGCTGATATATCAATAAGGTCTCTACCTGGAGGCTTCTCTCCTCCAGAAGTAACAAGTGGATCTAATGCATAGAGCAATAAAATGCGAATGATATCCACTGTACGTGCAGCTCCTTCAGAGTCATTAACCAGAACATATGCTTTATCACAGGATCCACGCAGATTGCAAGCACCGCATACCTGCAGTATACTTCAGTTAAACTTGGATTCATATCAACAATTATACCAAATATAATCCATATGCTTCCAAAGCAAATATGTTTGCATCAATGAGCAATGAAATGCATAGTAAATCAAAGGGAGCTTACGTCTCCTTCATCAAGTTTCAGGTATGCTCTCAATCTTTTGGCCGAGTTAACAGCCTTTCTAAAAAGATTTGGACATCCTTTATCCACAACTGCCTGAATATCTTCTGTAGACAATGATCTGAAACATACATTCCACACTCACAATCTTACTTTCCTGCAAATTTCATTTTTACCTCTCCTCACATATATCAGAGCAATAAATTATAGTATGTTCGGCCTGGCTTAAATGGTAACAAAAGAAGGCAAAAAAAGAAAATCCCTTTTTTGGCTTTTAAGCCGGACCAAACATTCTAAGCACGAAAATTGCTTACTTGAAAATGTCAAAGCGATCACGGCCGAATCTCAAACAAGCATCCTTTAACAAACCCATCTCTGTATAAGCGGCCCGGTCCATACCACCACCGTCTTCCGACACCACCGTGGATGGAGGAGGAGTAACGGTAGCACTTTCAATAAGGTATCCTTTCGTCTTTAAACGGTCGATGAAGAGGACCCATTCAGGCCAGGGATGGTATTGGTGATTAGAATTGACAGAAAGCTCCGGCTCTCTGCTGTCGGCGGGGATTATAGTAGCTTCAGAGTCGATTGTGACTGCATATGAACTGTATCGGTGAAACCGCAGGGAAATGGAAGGAGAATGGAACAGCTTGCAAAATCGAAGTGGAGGAACTTGAGAGAAACTGAGGGAACTGCGGAGAATTGAGGTTCCTAAAAGAGTGTATAATCTTGAAGTTACTGTCATTTTCTTTCTTTCTTGGGGGTGGGGTGGGCGTAAGGGTTTCAACTTTCAAACCATGAGAGGAGAGCTATCGGCGAAGAAACTCAAAACTGTGTCAAGGGTTTTGGATAGGGCTTTTGGAGTTTGGAAGTGGTTATTACTGATGATGGTATTATTTGGCGGGTGTTGTGTCTTGACCCATATCATCCGGGTCGGGTTGAATGCAAATTGAGTTTATCAATAAATTTTGAGACAATATTATACTAGTTAACCATATGTATGTTGCTTGTAAATATATATTAAAGACATTCGACCCACATTATTTACATACAGCTCAAATTTAATTTTTTTTATCGTTTAATATTAATCCACAACCTAAGTAAACAAGTTCGAAAAAAAATAAGGTAGCGAATAAAAATATCTAATTGAATATGGAGCATAGAAGTATGGATCAAGGGAATATTATCGTATTTATATCTAAATTTTCTTAATATAAATGTACCCAAGTACAAGAAAAAATGATCATTTGCTAAAAGAAATCGTATCCATCTTCTTTTTGGAATGGAAAACCTCTAAAATGGTCAAATTTTATTTCGAAAGATGGATTTAGAGATGACAATGGATTGAGTCGAGCCGGAAAAAATGATCATTTGCTAAAAGAAATCGTATCCATCTTCTTTTTGGAATGGAAAACCTCTAACATGGTCAAATTTTATTTCGAATGATGGATTTAGAGATGACAATGGACTGAGTCGAGCCGGCTCGACTCGTATGCACACGAGCTTGGGCTCGTTACTTGTAGGCCTAGCCGAGCTCGACCCGTGAGCCCGAGTAGGTCAGTCCGCTTGGACTCACGAGCCGTTCGGCCTATTTGCCACTACTAAACAGATCATTAAACCGCTAGTATAAATAATGCAAAACAACAAAAAAAAAAAAAGAGGAACAGGAATATAAAAAATAAAATAAAACACAATATTGTATAGTTTATTTATTTTATACACCAGAAAAAGCGTCTTTCACGCCACATTCAATGCCCAAAAACAAGTAGGCTCAGCTAAGACACATTCCATTAATACCATCCAACCATTAGTAACCTACCAGGCTACAAACCTGCTTACCTTATAATTCATAAAAGAATCCCAATCTATTTCCCATTGGTTTTTTGTGTGTTTCTGTTCTCCTACCTTCTCTCTCTCTCCCCGACAAACAAGAGAGAAAGAGAAAAACTAAAATAATACTCTCTTCCCTCTCCATTTTTAATATTACATTCACAAAGGGTACGTAATCTGAAAATTAGAAGCGAGTTGAAGTTTATAATTAGTTTTCATGCAGTTATTGGGACCTTTTACGTCTGATTATAACCCAGTTTCTTTGTTTTTATTAAAGTTTTTGGTGCAGATTCAAAATAGGTTGGAAGAGAGCAGTGGTTGGTTGGATATTATATTTAAGATTTAAAAGGGAGAATCGAATAGATCAGATAAAATGGATTCACCAATTTCCCCTTCACCAGCAGCAAAATCTCTGATGGATGGGATGTTGGGACTTCTCCGAGTTCGGATTAAGAGAGGTGTAAAAGGGTAAACAGGTCTGTCCATGCATCTTTTTTTTTTTCTCGTCGAGTTCTTGGTTATGAATGGTGCATTTTGTCGTTTAAGGTTTTATTGCATTGAGGAGTTGTGGTAGATAGCATTATTCTTGGATAAATCCACAAGTGTGTGGGTTAATAGAAAGAATTATAACTTTGAGTTTGTTAAACATGTCTGGTCGTGCTTAAAATTAACTTTAGAATTACTTTTCTTGAAAGTATGCCATAGCCAAACAGGCTCTAAATTCTTGGCTTGTCACAACTAAAGTATTTGGTGTAGAAGGAATGTCGAATTTTGATAGTCGTGGAAGATGTGAGATTCTTGTGATTAATGTCAAGTCTCGCCTCCTTTTGATACACTTGTAGTTCATATCTTTGAAGTAATGGTTCGAATGAGAAAAACCCACAACTTATCATTTGTCGTAAGACACTCATAAAATTATGATATTGTTACTCTTCATTAAGAATCATCAAGTGACGTTTCTTGATGAAGAGGTGCCGATCCAAATTGAATTTGAAGATGCGAAGAAATGAGGTTTTTCTAGAAA
>CAIGRN010080217.1:0-16199 GCA_903798345.1 Fraxinus anomala
TTGGTTTAGAGATAAACAAGTCAATTCTATGTTGTACTAAATACTCAGTAGGCCAACACTAACTTGGATCAATTAATTTGTGCTTCTATACATGTCAGGACTAGATGTTTTGTTTATTTATATTTCAATTTTGTTGATAATTATCTTTTTTATGGTGGGTTTTTCATTATTAATTATGGTTTACATTTTCTTCCTTTGTCCTTTTCCTGTTAGTAATTTTTTCATATTTTCTTTGTTACCTTTAGGTTGAATTGGTGTTGGATAAGGAAAATTTTACATTAGAAGAGCTTCTAGATGAAGAAGAGATAATCCAAGAATGATTATTATTAAATAGTCTCTTCATAAATTTGTATGGCACTTTTACTTTTCAGCTGCATATTTCTATTTATTAGTCTTGTCATCTCTGTTATGGGTGTCTTTTTAATGAGTCATGGTTCCTTGGCAATCACACTCTTACCATGATCCGGTGGTTTCACTTTTAGTTTTGAAGTTTGTGAAGACAATGTGAAATTTTATTGGTGTTTAGTTTGAGAGATAGAGGTCGGGTTGAACAGTCGTTGTACTACATTGTTTAGGAGTCTTCAGATGATGCAGATAGCAAACGAATGTTCAGACGCCAAATCGTTTCAGTTTTCAAATCAAATGTATCTTCCCCCAAAACTGGTTTTATAAACATGAGATATTAACTTGATTTACTTGGTTGTTGATTAGTCACTGCAATATGTCAACAAATCATGATCTATGTCAAGGATATGAACACTGGATTTAACAAAAAAAAGTTGGAACTGTTACATATCCTTTGATTTCCAATAGCAGTCTTGAAACTCTCGCCATGCAATCGTCCATTGATTCTGGGTATGAGGTTAAATAATCGTTTTGAAATAGATTATCATGTTAACAAAATCACTTACAAAAAATATAACGGTAATCGTGCAACGCACAATGTCCCACTAGTACCTTCAAAAGTCATATGCAAACAGTGGATCAAAAAGAAAAAATTCTCTCACAGTCGAGATCCACAGTCCCCACAGTCAACCATACCACCCACAAAAAAAATCATTCTCACAGTCACCAATGTCGACCACCACACAGACGGTCCAATCACCGACGACATTGAAATCAACAAGATTAGTTTTTTGTGATCATGAAATTGATTTTTCATATATGTTTTAGATTAAATTTAACATTTATTTAGTTTATTATTCATTATTTAGGTAGATGTTTGAGTGTAGGAGTTAGTTTTGGTGATTTTTAGGGATGGAAATTGTCGACTATTTGCGCTGAAATCATCGAAAAAGACTATTTTTAACAGTCGACCAACTATTAATAACTGACTGTTAAGACTTTATTGGGCCGACTGTTAACAGTGAGCCCAACCTGACTGTTGACAGTAACATTTGGCCCATCGGGTTGGGCGACCCAATCCGGCTGTTGCTTTTTTTTTTGGCCAATTTTTTATTTTATTTCTTAATTATTTTACTATTTATTCATTTTTTTCTCTTTATGATAATTTTTTTTTCAATTTTAAATAATATTTATATTTTTTATAATTTTCTTTTGTTTAATTTTTTTTATAATTGTTTTTTTTTTGTAATAATTTTAAAATTTCTTAATTGTTTTTTTTATCATAATTTAATTTTTTTAAATTTAAAATGCTTTTTAATATTCTTTCTTTAATTTTTATTATTTATATTCTTTAATTTTATTTATTTATTTAATTCATTTTAATTTCTTATTTTTCTGTAATTGTTATTTTTGTTTTTTCCTTTAATTTATTAAATCATTTTTTTTATTAGCGTCGATGTAAAATGAATTTATTTCTTGCGTGTATTAGTTGCAATTTGGTTAGTTTAATTTTTTAATATTATATTTTATTCTATTATCAGAAGGTTCTAATATTTGAGTTTTTATAGGAATACCATCTTGATGTTGAGTTGAGGCAGATGACAGGAAAATATACTTAGAACAGTAGTCTTGACAATTTTTTTTTACTGTATTAGAGTTGGACAATGATGAGCACAGAGATATGATGCGTCAATCCTTCTTGTGGACCATGTATCAATTGAGAGAGGTGGAGTATTTCAGGCAGATCATTGATGCATTACTATGTTGGCTCCTTAGGCCAGTTGACAGCGATACACTCCACTTCGATCTTGGGCCAAGGTAGCTAATTTCTCTATATTTGAGTTTTCGCTCATGATTGGACCGAAGATTAGTGGCAATGAAGCATCGAGCAACGATACTCAAAAAAACAAGAGGCTGTACGACCATATTTTTCAAGGACAGGGGATGGGTTGATTGGCACAATAAGGGAGTGCGATAGATGTTGAACGGATTGAAGCTGTGATTGGCTTGTATTAACCAAATTGGACTCAACCCCTGTATAGTCACTGTACAGCTCGATATAGCAAAGGATGAAGTCGTTGATGTAGACAATAGGGATTTTGAAAGCAAGAGCTATAAGAAAGAAAAGGAATAGACCTGATATACGAGATTATGTGGCATTTGAGGTCAATGAATTAAAAAATCAAACAGGTCTTCGAAAAAAATTATGCAAACTAATTATTGGGGGTTGTATACCTCAGCAATTTATGTTGTAGTTAAATTATTGGAGGTGAATAATGAAAAACTTGCAATGCATCAACAAGGATGGATGGAGATGAAAAGCGGAAGCAAAAAAATCATATTCTATTAAAAAATAAAATAAAGAAGAAGTACATTGGGAAGATAAGTACACCACAATATTATATTTTGTTTTTCATTTTTAGTCTTTATTATATTAGGAGTATGATTGTAAATTTATTGTGGTGTATTTATTTAAAATATATTTTTATTGTGATGTGATTATAATGTGGTGTAATAATTAAATTTGTGATGGTAATATAATTATCCTATAAATAAAGTTGAAAGTGAAAAGACAAGTGAATTTTATGCTTACCATGAGAGATCTATTATTTCATTATCTTTATTAATTTCGCTGGACTACAAATTCCAAAAAAAAAAAAAAAAAAAAAATTGCTTATCTAACTAAAAGTAAAAGAGGGAGTTTTTTTTTACTGTTCACGAGCTGTTTCTCTTGTTCGGCTGATCTATTTTCGCTGGAGCCAGCTGTCATCAGCCACTTGAAAGTTAGCTGGGTCTAAAATAAGCTTTCCTTCCTTTTTGTTTTGTGGTTCCAAAACATTCTTCCCTTTCTACTTACTCTCTCGCGCATTCCTCTCTACGGTTCTTCAAAAATGTTGTCAAAAATTTCTATAGATTTCGAAATTTCAGTAGATGCAAAGAAATCTCCATAAGTCTCGATCTGAGGTAACTTCCAAGCTTCGATTTAGGTTTTATTTAGATTTAGGTGGTCCGAACTTTGATTAATTTTTGGGATTTTATTTACAAATCGAGGCTGGAATCTTCATTTGGATCTCCAAACTCAAGCTTCTTCATCCTTTTTGCTCCTGATTGTTGCCGTAGACTACCTCTTGACTGGTTTTTTTTATATTTTGTTTTTTTTGCTCCAATTAGGGTTCTCAAAAGTAAATACAAATTTTGAAATTGGTTCAGGATATACAAAGAAATCTCCATAAATCTCGACTGAGGTAACTTTCAAGCTTTGATTTAGGGTTTTTTTTATAAAAAAAAAATTGTCTAAACTCTAATTGATTTAGGTTTTGTTCGATTTCTAAGAGTCTTTGGGTAAAAAATCAAGTATTTTTTATTTTTGGTAGTTTATGAAATTTTGGTTGTGTAATTATTCATGTTGTGATGACAATGGTAAATCAAATGTATTGGGGATGCTATTGAGTTAGGATTAACGAGGTTAGTTAGAACTCATTGGCTAGATTTTTTTTTTTTACTCACTATTCGTAATTAAAATTCTTTACTCTGAGTTTCATGCTCTAGCACTATCATATAATTGGCACACATATTTTTAATGCGGATCTTTTTTTTTTCCCCATCAAGACCTTTAGTTATACTGCTTGTAGTTTGTATCTATTTATTTGATTACTAGGTTTTAAGTACCTTTGAGGTGAACTCCACGGACTTCATAATTTTTTAGTAAGTACTTTTGGATTTTATATTTAGGATAGTTTGTGATACTAATTCTGTTTCACAATATGTTTTTGTTGTTTTCTCTTGGGGTGATGAACATATTAACGTAAATAAATAGCGAGTAATTTAGGTGTCATATAGTACATTATTGTTTTAGTTTCTGTTATTGTTGGCATTTTGTCGTCCTTCATATTACGAGTTGTTTTGTGTTTTAGGTATCTTATTAATATTCTTTGTAGAGGAATATTGGTTATCAAAATATATATATATATATATATACGAACTATATGATGGAAGACTTTGAGAGAAGTACTTTGAGCACGAACATGAATGAGAATCAGGGACATTTCTTTGAACTTTTTCTGTGATATTGAATTCATTTGTGTTTATTCATATCCAATTTACAAGGGAACGTATATTTCGAACTTAAGTAGAAAAATAGCTTTAGTGTCTAAGAAAAATAAAAAACGAAGAGAAGTGTGCATTGACAGTACTAAATTGGATATCAACAAAAAGACGTCGAAGATAAATTCTCAACGTTTTGTTCAATTGGAAAGTATGTATATCTAACGACAAGAGGAAACATATTAGTAATGACATTCTTAAAGATATTATTTTCACCTTCTCTTTTGACTTGTGTCAGTTTTTTCTTTTATGTATACTTTTCTATTTCGATAACTAAACGTATAAACTATTGTGCTTGATTACTACATTTTTTACTTATTCAACATATTACTATAGTATATTATTTATTATCTATAACTTATTCTCACAAGAAAAAGGTATTTTCAATGAAAATGTTTTTTTTTTCTTTTTTTTTTCCTTTATTTTTAAAGTCAAGTTCTTTAACAAAAATTCTACTATTTTATGTTTAACATACAAAATCGTAGATTTTTTGTAGAGATTTTACCCTTATTACCTACACAATTTTGATACAATGTTGATGTATTATTTCTTTCATATTCTGTAGCTTTAACATCTGAAATAGTTTCGCAAAATGAGATTTTCGCAACCGTTGATGTGACCAATTCTGATTTGAGTACATTTTTTCCTGATTGCAAAAATGAAGAAAATGAAGCAGGTAATAAAATATTTAACTTATTTATATTGATTACATATTGCTTTTCATAGTGAAAAGATCATGTTTTATTTAGATATATAAGCTTTTGTGCTAAATATGTCTAAATTTTCTCTAACGGCTCCTTATGCTTAAAAATTGTTGACATTTGAATGTAGAATAATGTCAATAATTAATTTGTAGATAACAAATTGAACAACAATCTCGACACAATTGCCACATCATACCCCATGTTATCACGTGACAACACCATTTGTTGCATTGATCTGCTCTTTAAAAAGGTGGGTTTTTGAAAAATTGCCCCAACTTTAACACGGCACAACGACGTCGTTTACTCCGAGAATCGTTATCCTCAAAACCCTGGTCTCAATCGATTGAATTCTGATTTCTGCTCTGTGATTTTCGAAATCATCTGTCCATACATAACAAATGAAGAGGGGACTGCTGTGGAACGATGAAGACGACGATGATACACCATCTTCTGACGATTCATCAACCCTAGATACAGACACGGAAGATAATCAAGCCTCCAAATCTACTAAGGAGAATTCAATTCGATCCTCCAAGAAGAAAACTTGTCAAGGTAACAAATTATTGCTCTCCTCTATTTATTATATAAATACATGGTCGGAAAATTTATGTATCTTGATTATTTTCCATTGATATTATTCTGGTGGAGATTCGATATTGACTTGCATGTCTACACTCTACATTCTTGTTATTTGTTGCTATGTTGTTGTGCTATCTAACTATACCTTATTTATTTCTTGAATGATTTGCTCGTCTTTCTAGTTGCGCTGATACACGCTCAGATTCTAGCTTAATTATAAATATTGATATTCTGTGGAGTGCACGAACAATAGCCATTAGATACTGCTACTTAGACATGACTTTCTTGGTCATTAAACATCATCCAAGCCTTGATTTGAGCCATATTTAATTTTCTCGACTCTGTGCTGTGTAACTATCTTATTGACTGCAGTGCAGGGTTAATCATTTACACCCCCTATCCAAGGATAAAAACCAAAAGAGAATGAAACGGATGAAAAGAACATGGGCATTTGATGGGTGATGATAATTTAGCTGCTGCTTGTGGCTAACTTCATTCTAATTCCTGATTCACTTAAACTGCATTCAATTTGCCTAATTATCTGCCATGTAGTCGTCATATAACTGACATGACCTTGTCTAATAATCCTTCACAGAATTCCCATGTTAAGTTGCGGAGCTTAATTATTGTCGTTGTGCGGAGCCAATACGCGGATTGATATCCGCAGTGAGGTCACCGTGGGATTGAACCGAAGTGTGCTCAGACCAAAATTTAATTTAAGTAGCTTAGTAATTTCAAACTTGTAATTTTGATTTTTCCTAATTTGTCTTATAAATAGGGAGTCATTTACAGAAGATAGGGTATGATATTATCTCTTGTAAACTTCTTTTCATCATAGTGAATTACTATAGCTATGGGAGAGAACATAGACGTTGAGGCGAATCTCTATAAATCTTGTGTGTTCTTGAATGTATTTTTCTTTATGCGAATTGATTGTTCATGGTGGAATAGAATTAGGGTTTCTAATTCTTTAACACCCCAGACTCTCCTTCCATCATTTTCACTGCACCTCCACCCCGCCCCCACCATGATTTAAAAAATAATAAGAAGAAGAAAGAAAGAAAAAGAAGAGGAAAAACCAAAAATAGATTCTAATGGCTTGACCTTGAATTTTTGCTACTTGGATACAGTTGACTCTGCAAAGAAAAAGAGCAAAGGTGTCGACTTTGAAGCTTTGAGTCAAAATGGATATAAAGGAGGATTATCAGTCTTGAGCATCCCACCACCAAAAGAGCCCGATCAGAAACAGGACTGGTCTTGGTCATTGGGAAAGGAAACTCGGGCAAAGGAGGTTGAAGAAACTTATGAAGATCGACTGAGAACAAGAGATGCATTAGCTGATGCAGAGCTGCTAAAAGACGTGCAAACACAGAAAGATAAAAAGAATCTTTCATTTCAACAGAAGGAGAAGAGGAAGAGAGATCTTGGTCAGGCTAGTCGGGGGAAGAACTATGTGGAAGAAGAGAAGAGGTTGCTAAGAGAGAGTGGTGTTTACTCCGGGTTTGATTCTTAATCAGTCTTTACCTGCCTTTATTAGTTTCACCATCATTTATATTGTAATCCTGAATTCCGTATGACATTTCTAGTACTAAAGCTCTATTTTGATATATGTTGGTGAATCCACTTTGCGGTAATGGTAGCTTGTAGTTTATGTGTGCTTTGGTGAATCCACTTTGCAGTATTGATAGCTTACAGTGTATATCAATTTGTGAAGTGAAAACAAACGCTTTTTATAAATCGGTGTGGCTATACATACATTTTAACGAAGAAAGTGTCCAGGACTTCTAATTGAAGATTTTTTTTTTCAATGACTATGATTTGTATTGTCTCAGCTCGTTTATATAAATTTATGGCTTTCAGGTGGCTTGGGTTTTCATGTTTTTAGATGCTTCCAATTGTGTATTTTTACGGCTTTCAGGTGGAATGGGTTTTCCATGTTACTAGATGCTTCCAATTGTGTATTTCTGCGACCATATACATTAGGAAAAGGATATTTTAGTCTAAGAAACAGCAGCATGTGTTTCTGTCCCTGATAAAGTTGCCTCCACATCCTGAATGACATTCTCTTTAATCTTGCTGCCCAAGTTGATCTTCAATTTGAAGTCAAAATCCTGGTTGCGTTTTCTACCCTCAGTCTTTATCTGGTGGGGTGCAATCCTCAACATCATCCAGGATTTCAAATCCCGTCAATCCAAAAATCACATCTCAAATTCTAGTAGGGAAAGAGACTGGTTACCAAGTTCAGTTTGAAATCCTTTTGAGTAGATAGAGATGGACATGTGTTTGGTTGCTGGTTTGATCTCTCTCGTCCAGCCTTATCCACCCTTATCCATGAGTGTACATTATTATCTCGAGTACGAAATAAATTATACTGCCATTAGAGATGGAGATCCTACTAGCAATAATGCATCATGAAATGGAAATAACAATGAGCATTTGTGCAACCTTTAGTTCATTCAACAGAGTGAATAATGAGAATGATGGGCTATACCTTCATCACTTACCACCTTTCCATCTTTATCTAATACATCCCTCATTTTACAAGGAATTCGATGAACATCCAAGAGAAGCTCATTCAGTGAGAATGATTTATTGGCAGCAAAAAGGACAGAGTTCGCAAGTAATTTGGCAACTGACAAAATTTTAAGAACAAAATTTCCATAAAAGAGCAGTACATAATTAGTTTTGTGGCCACCTAAATGGCTTGTTTAATAAGATGAATTGGACATTTCTGAAAAGTATTAAAAAGTAAAAACTGAAAATCATTTTCTACTTCAGTGATGTATTACCAAACATGCCCCGAAGGTAAATTTGTGATCAATATTATATAAAGCGTCTTCAAGATAAGCCAGTCACTGATGTATACATTTTCTTCTAGTCTCTATGTCAATCAAAGCCTTCCTCCTGCAAGCATCTGTCTAACCTCTCCATTTGCAATTAGAACAAAAATCCATAACTTCATATCAGAATCAGCTTTGTCCTTTAGGCCAACACCTCTCCCCTTCTGTAGTTAGTTGCATTAAGACACTCTTAAGACAGGGCAGCAGATCTGCTGGAGAGGGTCCTATAAATTGCTCTGATAGTGTTGGGAGTAGTTCTGCAGCAACCTCCTACCAGGGAGGCTCCTACTTCACACCATTTGTTTACATAGGATACAAAATCTTTGTCTGATACACCCGTGTTTTGCTGCAACAGAAATTCATAGTTATAAACTGTGGCAGTTCATATTTCCCTTTTCTTTATTTTTAAATATGGATACATGTAGTAAAATTATTTGTACTCAATAAATTTTGTATTTATGGCCAAACTGCCAAAGTACAATATTGCATAAATCAGCCTTTAGAAACACATTACGTCCATCACGAACAATAGAAATGGAGGAACACCTTAAAAGTACTTGGCAAAATCAAGGGTAATAGACTAAACCTGGAAGTACGTCGTAGTAAGTCAAATTCCCGACCCAGAACCATGGCGGGAGAATTGTGTCTCATTTTACATTATCAAGAATCCTCCTTGCACAGATTTTTAATGAAACTTGATTTATCAAAAAAAAAGGGTTCTCAGTTGAACTAGATTATTTTGAAGGCATTTTCCTCTATGCTACAATTTTTTTATCAAGAATAGAATAAAATAAAATATCAGCAAGCCAGGTCAGATAGTTTGTAAAAACAATATATTGGTGAGCAGCTTCTCAAAAAAACTGAAATGAAAATGTCGAGAACTCACCACCCACTCCTTCCTATCAGCATCATAACTCTCGCCACTATTTGGGTAAATAAGTATCGGTTTAGTTGTCACCTGAAGGAACAATAAGTAAAATTAAAAACAATAATACAACTGAGCAAAATGGAACTAAAGATTATGTTAAAAATCTTCAGGGATTCACATAACTAATAATGCCAGTAGGAAAAAAAAAAAAGAGTACCCTGAAATACACTTGATGTGAAACCAGCAAGATTCTAAGTGATTAAATATGACACGCATTAGACCTTCAAATACTTGACAATTTATGTAGTACAAACATAAATATTTCATGGTCATGGAAGACCTGAGGGAAGGCCATAGAGGGAATAATTGCACATTTCTAAGCAAAAAATAAGTTGCAAAAGAAAAATCTATCAGAAATCATAAACAGATGAACTTTGTGGCTGTAAGAACCCTTGCCAAAATAGTCATGCCAGAAGAAAAAAATGGTGACACAAGGAGGAAATAAAGGAAAAGACAGAAAATAAATACCATCTTGACAGATAATATCAGATCTTGGATGAATCTAGGAGGGGTACAGTTGATCCCCACAGCAATAATTTTCGTGCACAGTTCAGCAATGGCAACACACTCAGGCAAAGAATCACCGCTGACCACATTAACACCATCCTTGGAGTTGAAAGACAACCAGGCAGGAATATTTATGCCTTCTTCCTCGAGAAGCTGAGCAAAAGCCTAGACAGCGACAATTATTGTAAATGTAAAAAAGTTCATGACCACAGCTCTATTCATTAATATAAAACCAGCATTGCACATTACAGATTATTTTCAGGGACAATAATGCGGTGGAGAGGGGAATGTTCTTACCTCAGCTTCCAGCTTGTTTGGTACTGTTTCAAAAGCTATAAGATCAGGACCAGAGTCTGCAAGAACCTTAACCCTCCTCCGATGAAAGTTTTTCAAAAATTCCAGGTCCATAGCATCTCCATAGTCACCGCTGTAAGTCCACAAGGATTATACAAGGCAGACATCAGATTGTCTCGTGTTAGACTTAAAGTCAAACCATGAGTATAGATAGTGCTACATACAATGTTCTTCATATGGATATATCAAGAATGAAAAGGAAGAGAAAACTATCAAAACCAAAATCATACAACTAAGTTAAATAAAACACGTATAACATCGAAACATGTAATATCATGTGAATTATAAATTTAGAAATAAACCATAGAATTTTATATCAATATAAACAAAACACAAAACTATATCAATAATGAAATTCCAACAAATATATCAAATGACCCCCCCAAGTCATCTATCAATAAAAAATTTTAAAATTCTCCTCCTAACTCATATAATCAATTCCCTAAAATAAATACACATCTCTCCCCCTAATTCGTATAATCAACTCCCTAAAATACATATATATCTCTCTCCCTCTTTTTGTCACAAATAACAAAGGAAAGACAAATAATAATCAAATTAAACACAGAGAGAAATGAGTAAAAAAAATATGCACATGTATAATGATGCAAAATTTATGCAAAAACACGTGATGGGAGAATTAAAAAAATTCAATTTGGAGACCAATTGTTTTTTTGAATTTTTCATAAATTTTCAACTTTATCATCATGAACAGTTATTTGCTTACTCATACATGCATAGGTCATAAACAAGTAAACTTTTCCTACATAATTTATTTTAAACCTAGATGGAGTAAATTGTATAAGTCATTGATGTATGAAAAGTGCCATTAAACTCATGTAAGCAAGTCTCAAAACCTTAAATCAATGAGAAAGACGTGCAAAGAATCACCGATAAATGAATATATTCTTCAAAGTATGAAATCAGACCCAATGTTACTAGAACCTTATATAAATTAAAGGGCTCATAATTAATTGTATAATTTTTTTCATTCTCCCCCTATCTATGAGCACATATATATGTATATTTTTCTTTTAATTTTCAAATCTTATGTGCGGACTATTTTTCATTAAACTTTCTACATGACCCATGTAACAAGCTTTAGGCAGATAACTCCAAAGTCAAATGACTTATAGGCAGCCAAGTATTAAGATACCCTACAAGCTTAATCACTTAAGTCATATGGGCTATTTAAAAAGTCTAAGATTGTCTCACAACATTTTATGTGCTTCAAAATTTTTCTTTGAAGTTCAAAAGTAATTTTTCTTTTAAGGGGATTATATAAGAGCTTAGATCAACTAGTTTAAATGTCATTTCATATTTAAAGTTAATTCACCACAGATAAACATCATCTCAAATCTCAAACACGCGGTCAAAACCTACTCACAAAAGTTTAATGTGTGCGGTACATAAAATACATGTAATAACATATATCAAATACTCCAATCAAGTTCTAAACAAATTAATGGAATTTAATTTATCAATTATGAACCTAACTAGTACTTGTTCGCAAAATAACGTGTCCAAAAAATTAAAAAATATATATATTTTCCTTTTTTAATTTTTTTTAAAATTTTATTTTTCTAGATAACAAATAAAATGCAAAACAAAAAAAGGAAAAAAAAAGTTTAAAAGCATGCATAAATATGTAGATACTATGAATAATGCAGAAGCACACAGCAAAGTACCTACTAATTAAGATATAGAAACGCTTTTACCATGAAGAGCACTATGATCAGATTCATAATATCTCAGATCACTCTTCTTCACCCAGACTTTTCAAGAAACAAAATTAATTGTAATCAATTATGTCATCAGCTCAGTCAAGTGACTAACCTGATTAGTAAGGAAGTCAACTTGGCTAGATATATTATGACTTCTATTTCTTTTCAAAATTGTGACACTTAGGTCTTATGTGTCCAAACTCACCATAATTGTGACACGTAGAAATAAACTCAGGTCCAAATTTACGTGGTTGCTGGTATTGATTTCTGGGCTGCTTAGTCCTACGATGCCTAGTAGACCTCTGTCCTAAGATATCCTTGTCCTTGGGTTCAGGATTTGCACCATATCTAAGCTGGTTGGTGGCAGGAACACGTGGTCTTGGAAGTACGGCAGTGTTACAATCAATCTGCTTATATCCTATACCTCCCATATTTCCAACATGCTTGTTCAATCCTAAAAGATTGTCAAGTTTCTGAAATCCACTCATGAAGGAAAGAAAGCCAGCGACAGGCAAGCAGCAGCTGAGCAGTCGTCAATATCATAACTTTCTCTTCCGATATCCAATTAAGGTGATTCAAAATGCGTTGAAAAACTAACTCAAAGTGCTACAATTCTTCTAGAAATAGCCTTGTCCAAATTTCAATGTTTTATATGTGAAAAATGTGTAGCAAGTTGGGATGGATAATTTTGAGCATAACTTGTTCAGCTATTTGACACTTTTTAGACTTCTAATTGCATTTCCTTGATCATATGTGATCTTCTAAGATATTTTTTACTCCTTTCGAGGGTAATACTACCAACCCCAACTCTTTTGACTTTAATTAGGATTTAATAACTCATATTTTGACTTTGATTACAACTCGATAAACTTCTAATACAATTCAACTAGGACTTGACTTTGACTAAAGAAATTGTCAATTACAAATTTGGAAATTGTCGAATATAATTTGGACTTATCAATCTCACCCTTTAGCATTCCATGACAAAATCAGTTATTTCAAAGTTGAAAAGTCCAAAATTACCCAAAAATAAACTTCCTAAAATTTTCTTAAATACTTTGTCAACCTATTTAATGAAACACGTGGAAACCACAATACCATGTGAAAAGGAAGAGGAAACTATCAAAACCAAAATCATATAACTAAGTTAAATAAAACACATAACAAAATACGTGTAATATCGAAACATGCAATATCATGTAAATTATAAATTTAAAAAATAAATCATATAATTTTGTATCAATATAGACAAAATAGAAAACTATATCAATAATAAAATTTCAGCAAATATATCAAATGACTCCCCTTAAATCATCTATCAATCAAAAATTTTAAAATTCTCCTCTTAACTCATATAATCAACTCCATGAAATACACACCTCTCCCCCCACTCATATATCAACTCCTTGAAATAAATACACATCTAATCGCTTGTGCTATTAGCTCGATCAAGTGACTAACCTGATTAGTAAGGAAGTCAACCCAGCTAGATATATTCTAACATCTATTTCTTTTCAAAAGATAGTAACACCTAGGTCTTATGTGTCGATACTCGTAACAATTGTAATACGTCAGGATAAACTTAGGTCCAAATCTACATGGTTGCTGGTATTGATTTCTAGGCTACTTGGTCTGACGACGTCTATTAGGTCTCTGTCCTAATATACCCTTATTTTTGGGTTCAGGATTTGCACCATACCTAGGTTGGTTGATGGCAGGGACACGTGTGGTCTTGGAAATACGGCAGTGTTAGGATCAATCTGCTTATATCCTATACCTCCCTTATTTCCAACATGCTTGTTCAATCCTAAAAGATTGTTAAGTTTCTAAAATCCACTCATGAAGGAAAGAAGTTGAGCATTAGATTTCTCAAGGTCACTCGTTGGAGTTTTAACCTTAGTCTCTAAATTCCCATTGATTAATCTTAACTTATTAAGGTTTTCAGTAAACTCCTGAAGATCAGATATGAGTATCTCTCTAGCTCCATCTTATGTAACTTCTTAAGAGCAACACTATTGACTTTTTTTAACTTAAGGAAATCCTGAAAGAGCTCATCAAAAGCCTCATATATGTCACGCTCATCTTCTTACCCTTCATGTGAAGAATCAGATTCATCTGTATCCTCAAGTGACCCATTCTTAACTACAAACGTGAATGTCATATATTTCTCAGTCTCATCATGAGAGGACTTCTCATTTTGATTATTCGATCTAGACTCGTCATCAGTGAGAATAATATTCATAGCTTTGGCTAAGTCTATTCAGATTAGGACACTTAGATTTCACATGACCAAATCCATAACACTCATGACACCTAGCAGACCTCTTCCAAGAATCTCGAGTATTACTCTTCTCATGTTTATCTTTCCTAGGTATACTAGATTCACCCTTATATCTCTCAGAAGATCTGTTCTTCTTTTTAAGGAATTTCTTAAATTTCCTAGCAAGGTAGGCAAGGTCCTCATCCTTGAGTTTTTCATCATCAGAGGTGTCACTCACAGCTTCCCTAACTGTATTGAAGGCTATGGATTTGTCTTTCTTAGATTGAGGTAGTTTAAGTTCATACGTTTGGAAAGACCCTACAAGTTCCTCAATTTTAATTGCATCTGGTCCTTACTCTCTTCAATAGCAGTCACTTTAGATCTAAACTTCTCAGGTAGAGATCTATTGCTTTTCTTACAATCTTAGCCTCTGAAATTCGCTCACCTAAATTGAAGCTAAAGTTGACTATATCATTTAGTTTAGCATAGAAATCATCAAAAAACTTATCATCTCTCATCTTAATTTCCTCAAATCTAATAGTCAATATCTATAATTTAGAGTTCTTAACAGCTTTAGTTTCCTCATGTGTGGTCTTAAGAATATCTCAAACTTCTTTCGCAGTCTCACACATTGACACACACAAACTCTTTAGATGATACATCCATAATTAGAGCATGAAGCCCTTTACTGTTCCAATTACACTCATCTAAATCTTTCTTAGACCAAGTGGAAATATCAATAGGGGTAACTACACCTGCAATTATGGTAGATGGGGCGGTCCAACCATTCTGAACACTCACCCAAACCTGTTCATCCATAGACTTGAGGAAAGCACTCATTCTAACATTCCAATAGACATAATTACTGCCATCAAAATAAGGAGGAACGCATAATGGCTGACTCATCCAGACAATTAGGGTCAAGGATCGCAACTAAGGCTCTGATACTACTTGAAAGTTTTAAATTACCAAATATTTAGACCCAACGTACGGAATTATACAATTAAAAGCAACAAGTCATTTTTTAATTGTTTCCAAATGATTAGATCAGACAAGTCAATTTATCCTAAGTTTGAACACCATAATTAATAATGAAAGCAGTAAAGAACAACAAAGATAATCACAAAGAAACTTCAACTAAGTAAAAACTTCGAATACTTTGCTAGTCAATAATCTACTATAAATCGAAGCAAACTTACAGTACAGTCCAGACCCGTCTACCCCGTAGAACTTCTGACCTCAATTCCTGCAGTCTCACTTGATCCTACTAGAGGTGCGCTCCTTCAAAACAAATCTCAACTCTTAGTTTATACCTTAGTAGCCATCCTGGACTGCGTGCTCTTAACGCCAGATCCCGACTCTTGATACCTCACCTTAGTCCTCCTGAATTTGTGCTTCTACAATAGCTTTCGATCCCTGGTATCGATTTATCTCCGGTTGATTGGTGGTTTGGCGTTCAAGTAAAAGATCTTGTGTGTTTTGATATGTGATTTTATATGAACAATATGGCTTGATCAAAAAAATGTGATTTAGATGAATTTATGGATCAAGTAATATGTGGTGGTTGAATCTTAAAATCAATAAATGTTTTGGATCTTCAAAGGAATGATATCTATGGAATAAATATGATTCAATACCCTTTTGGACGTTCATAGGATATATATATATATATATATATATATATATATATATATATAAGGGAAAGTGTTTGGGTTGAAAAAGAGATGAAAATCACGTATTTTAAAGCAAACAGGATTCAAGGCATCGACCCGTCGCTCGAGCGTCAAGCCAGTGACAAGCAAGCAGCAACTGAGCAGTTGTCGGTATTTTTATTAACTTTCTCTTCCGATGTCC
>CAIGRN010080224.1:0-22839 GCA_903798345.1 Fraxinus anomala
ATTCCATACATACACGAAAATTAGAATTCCTTTTGGCAACCCTACGAGAGGCGCAGCCTTCTCGACCTGACTGAACAGGTCGAACCCCATTTCGAAGCGACAAACCATTTGCATAACATCAATAAACAAATAAATAAATTATAAAAAAAAATATTATTTCCAAACTAATGGTTTTCTTCTAAATTTGATGTTTGCTTAACAAAGTGATATTCCGATTGTCCCAGTAAAACTTTAGCAACAAAGTTTTATTCCAGAGTTAGTGATTATGCAAGCACTTGAATATTTTTTACTAAACTTTCTTCCTTGTTCAGTGGGTACTATAAATATTTTGATATAGAGTACAAATATGAATTGTCAAACGTTAGCAAGTTTAGAAATATTAATATTGTCCCATTAATTTCTTCCTTGGAAAAATTTTTGGCTACAAAAAAATTTTCATTTAAATCTTACTAGGATATTATCATTATGAAATTTGACTAATTATTATGTTAGATAAAAAAACTTACTGAAGTTTCACAATAATTTAGATTTTCATTAATATTTGATACACTAACATTATCTTAAAAAAACCAAAGNGCATTGACATATATATGTATTAAATGTTCTATGATCGCGCATTATATGTTAGATAAAAACTTAATAAACTTTCATAATAATTCAACTTTTCATTAATATTTGATACACTAACATTATCTTAAAAAAACCAAAGCCCGCACATTGTACGGGCATACGACTAGTAGTTAAAAAATTGCATTGAACTACTTAAATTCTATATAATTGTGGAGAAACCAAGACACGAGCTTTTATTAATTTGCCTCCAGAGGTATAATCTCATTTCCTATAAGCAGCATCGTGCTTTCTTCGTTCTTGCGGATTGACAGTATTTGAGCTGATACATTGAATTAATGAAACTATTTTTATTTAAAAAGAAAAAAAATCTCAACTTAGGATAAACTTGAAATTAAAACACAAGTTTCTACATTGAATGTTTGGCTCAAATTGAAATCACAAAATCGAGTTTTTAAAATACAAAAGAAAATGTGAGTTGTAACTTTTGAGGAGAGACAAGAAGTTCTCCCGATGTGAAATAAAGAAAGGGACTACAAATGAGAGAAATGATGAGAATTGGGAATGTCGTGTTTTTCAAGGATAGGATAGCATTGGAATTTTTATTTTGCTCTTTACAAATGTAAGGGTAATGACGAATTTTAAAATTTCATTAAACAAAACTCTTCTAGTTAGATGTAATACTTTTAAACAAATTAGTCAATCAAATCCAAAATTATTTTGGGGCCAACTCTAGAGTTTTTCACGCATGTGTAAGGGGCAAAATCTTCAAGAAATCTATTCAAAATTTGATTTTAGATGACGACCGTATACTTACTAGTCATCTATGATAGGTATATCTCGCTGTACATTTTTTTCCAAAATTTACTTATGGTCTCTCCCACCACGAGAGATAATGAAGCCCTAAATCTTATTCAACCATGTATTGGGGAAGTAGAAAATGAAATGTTGTGTCGACTACCTACCATGGATGAGGTTCAAACTGCACTTTGGTCGATACCTATGGACAGCTGCCCCGGGCCGGATTGATATACAGCTAGTTTTTTTTTCCAGATTTTGCCCGAATTTTTTTTTTTGATTTTAAAAATTTATTTTGACTTTTCAAAAGATGTGTAAAACATGATCACAACTCATTTTGGGGCTTATGAAAAAGTAGAATTTGTTCCAGATCGTTTCTAATGCTCATCTTATACTCGCTCGTTATTAATCCTCTGAACATAAAATTTTTTTGAGCACTAGCTTATAAGTAAGAAGACAAAAAAGTTAGCTAAAATAAATTTTCTCTTTCTTAAACTTAGACATGTTGTAATCATCGTAACTGAATAACCCTACCCTCTTCCTGCAGTTAAGCAAGCTAAACTAGGACTGAATAACGGAACTGTCAAACCGTAAAATCGAACCTAAATCGGTTTTTGAAACTGTTGGTTTGGGTCCACATGGACCTGTCAAAGTTTTGGTTTTGAATTGAGCTGTTACGTGTTTTTTGTAACGTTAATATACCGCAAGTGTACGGTGCCAAGTTTTGTAATATAATAATGGAGTTAAAGTGTTAACTCACATGGATTGATATTTAATTTCTATCAAGTACTATAATTGTGTAGCTCTTATTTTATCTAAATGAACGAAATTTGGAATTATAGTTTTAACTAACTTAACGTGATGAATGTGGTGACGACTTCAACAAAGAAAAACAATTTAGTAGAATAATCAAGATGAGAAAGCATAAGATTATGATTTCACCTAATTATCAAATATGATTCTCAATTATATAATTATTTCTAATCATTTTTTTAAATTTTATAAGCAAGAACCTAATTTAATTACAGTCCCTCTATTGAGTGCTGAAATAAAAAACATCCATATATCTCAATTTTGAATTAAAATCTAGAAATTATCAAGTTTGTGGTTCTTAAGTGGAACATGATTCAAAGATTCTATACTTTCTCTCGAAACCCATAAAATCTAGGATGCGTTATTCTAAAATCACGCTCAAATTTCCCTCTCTCGAGTACCAAAATTTAAAAAATCAATTCATTCAATTAGTGGCCAAGTAATTGAAAACATTAAAATCAATAATAAAAATAAAAATGATTGGAAAATCTCATAGAAATAACTAAAATAAAATCAAAGTTTTGGTTACTTCAAATCCTAAATTAGAAGTTTAGTTCATAATAGATGAAAGAAAAACTATCAAATTCATAATTAAAAACATATATAGAATAAAAGAAAGAAAAATTTATTTTAGAGTTGATTCGGTCTTCTTCTTGATCTCTTGATTGATTTCTTGCTCTCGCCTCGATAAATTGTAGTTGAAAAGTGATCTTTAGGGTTATATATGTCATGAAATTTGGGCAGAGTTTGTGTTGGATTGGAATAAAAAAGGAGACCGAAATATTCAAAACCCTTTTTCACTCCCGGCAGTGCCCCGACGCCATAAGCGTGGTGCACATCGCCGCAATACTGTCGATATTCATCAATAGCGGCGCTGCAGCTCTCACTTTCAGGTAAAAATTCAGCACAGTGCATCTTTCAGTATTTTTATTTTAACTTTTTCTCTCGACATCCAATTGAGGTGATTCAAAGTGTGTTGGAAAAATAATTAAAAGAGCTACAAATTTACTTCAAATAACTTTCTTGATTTGAACGTTTACTATATAAAAAATGGGTCTCAATCTCCAGCTAAAAATCTAGAATATACTTGTGCGGTTGAGAATTGATCATATTTCATTCCCTTTTTACTTCTGATTGCATCCGGATGAATCCTGAAAATCTTCAATTACCGTTTTGTGGCCCGAATAAACTATTGAAAAGTTGCAATTGAGTCCTCAAATTTTGGATTTCACTGTTTTTCGTCGTTATTAACTTATTTCTTTCAATTTTCCCCCAATCATCAAGTTTCACAAAATCAATATCAACTTCTCCTTGATTCATGCCAGCATCACTATTTTCTCTAAGCTTTACAACATTTACACTAATTCGCCTAACTTATAAAACAATAGTAAAACACACATTAAATCATCTTGAAAACTCTTAAAAACAATTAAAATAATAAGTCTAAGAAGCAATAAAACAATGAGTGAATCACTCATCACGAACCAAATCGCTTTGAAGTGGTTTGATCTAAGTTTCAATCAATCTTATTACTGAAAATAAATTAATAAAAATTTTATTCAATCCAATTAAAATTAAACACATCTCAATTAAAAAAATACATCTATATAATACATAAACCAATTAAATTCAATACATAAATAGACAATTATTTATAATAATTAATTACTGAAATCATATACAAATACACATCAGCCATCACAATTGTGAATGTAAATCCTCAAACTGTGTGAAGTATTGAACAACTGCTGTTGAGCCATATTCATCGACCATTCATTACAATTAGGTAGACAATTGAATCTAGATTTTAATTCAAACTCATATATTTCTTTTTCTTCTACTAATAATATTCTTGAATTTCATCTAAATTTTCTTATTTTTGGTAATTATTTACTATATTTTATTGATGTTGTGTTGTTATGTTCTAATTTGTGTCAGACTCTTTTAAATCTGTAACGAAAAATATTTTTTGTTTATTTGCGTCTCAAATTCATAATCAAGCCACTCAATTAATTATTTACATTTTAACTTAATTTTTAGAATCTAGCTACTGGTTTGATGGATTACTTAAATGGTCGTTTTGAAGATTCAACCAATAAAAATTTTGATATATTACTTTGCTGAAAATTGAATGCAAATAAATAAAAGATTGTCCCCCTAAATTGCTAAAAATATGTTAGCTATTCAAATATTCGCAATTATTTTTGAGTCTACATCCCCTACTAGTGATCGGATTATTAATTCCTTTCAGAGTTAGTTTAGTGCAAATATGTCGTTGCATTATAAATTTATAATATTAAAATTATAGAACTTTGAATTGTAAATATTTTAATAATACTATTTATGTTTTAACGTGAAATTTTAAACTAATACTTATCATTTAACTTATTATCATGGTTTTAAACCGAACCAAATCGGAAAAAGTGGTTTGGATTGGTTTGATTTAGAAATTGAAGCGGTTTGGTTTAGTTTAGAATATTTTTTTCCAACCACTTTAAGTGGTTTGAAAAATTATCACAAATCGTCGAAACCGAACCATGTTCACCCTTAAGCTAAACGGTGTTTACTTGGCAACATATCCNGATTGGTTTGATTTAGAAATTGAAGCGGTTTGGTTTAGTTTAGAATATTTTTTTCCAACCACTTTAAGTGGTTTGAAAAATTATCACAAATCGTCGAAACCGAACCATGTTCACCCTTAAGCTAAACGGTGTTTACTTGGCAACATATCCACTAACCAAACAACAAATCCAACATGTTCTACAAAATTAAAAATTTCACTCGTATTTTGATTGTAAGGTGTGAAGTCTCTAATGTCCACAATTTAAATTTTCTTGTGAAAATAAATAATAAAAGGTCTACTGTCACTTAATAAGAACTAATACAAAGTCCAATAACCTTACACAGTTTTTGTGAACTACTTTTCAAGAACTTTGACATTATAAAAAAAATTGTCTACCAAAGAAGTTAGATTTGCAAGATCGCTACACACAATTTTTTTTGCTTTCCTCAAATAAGATGGATCCTCGCATTAATAGCTCTTTCTGTGTTTTCTTCTTTCTTTTTAATTAGGCAGGTATAGAGACAAATAATCTTACCTTATGCCTCATATTATTGATGTATACTGCCACATAAAGCCATAAATGCTCAGAAAAAGACTATTCAATCAGGATAGCCAGAGATATTAATTTTCCCACCAAGACAAATAAGGTATCTAAATCGAGTTGCGCGAGTCTGTATGGTGTGCCTAATGATCTCTGTCCTGGACTCGTCATGTCATTTTAGCACTGGTATATGTCTCTATCTAGTGAATTATTTATGTTTCAACGTGATACTCAAAATTTATCTTGCAAAAATTTGACTAACAATACAAACATGAAAATCAGTGTAAAAATAAGTGAACATGATCGTAAAAAATCGAAGACGTGCATAAGTTTGATGCTTAAATTAATAATTGTAATTGTTGACCCCGAAAAATGAGCCAACAGAAATTTGGGCCCCGCTCGCGTTTAAAGAAAATCACTCATTGAGACACAAGCCACCAAAATGTTCGAGCACCGGACTTAATCAACACAATATAAGATTTGGATATCATCTTCTAGCATACATAAATGAGCAATAATTATTATGTAAAGACTAGAGAGAGAAAAATTGTATTGCTTCTAGTATTTGAAATTGTATTAGCCTTTAAAATGATACGAGAAGGTATTTATAGTGTTTACAATTGAAACTATGACCATTGGATGAAGCACATAGCTTCATCCAACCCACTGGGACGTCCCATCACCCATTTGGCTTATGTTGCACTTGATTATTCTTGAAAAAGGGGAGCCGCCCTATAGTCTATATATAGACTCATGATCAATAGGTTGACACTATTAGACGTGTCTGGGTTGTAGGTTGTCACATCAATTGCTTTTACTAGATCTTCACAAAAGATCCTCTTGGGAAATGTTTATGTCCCGAAGCTCTTCGGGGCTTGGGTTCTTAGACTAAAGGAGCTTCAGATAACAGGTGCTTCGACCAATTAGACTTCTTCTCATTGATCAGTCTATCGAAGTACTGTCTTCATGGGCTTCGGTTGTCTTTTATCATGATGACGCATACTGCTTCACGTGGGGTGCTACGTGAGCTTGTGTGGCGAGGCGTAACATGTAGAAATTTTCCATTTTAATTAAGGAAAATCGTGTATGGCCTAAACCTTCCATTAATCTACGATTCGCACTTCCAATATCAAGTCTGGCCAATTCGGAAGTTGCTGTGAATAGTTCATAATTCCTACAATTACGAGAAAGAATCAGTGATGGACCAAGACTATAAAAAAACATTGTTCAGGTACCTAATGCCATTCCGTCTTCTCGTTTATACTACACCATCATTCAGAGGTTTGAACGAGGTATTGGAAGCTCTTAAACTTGTAGAACAGCTGCTATGTTTCAGGTTCCAAAAGGCTTTCATGTCGACAATGGCTGGATATAATTTGATAGTCCAAACTTCCGCGTTTGATTGTGTTTACAGTTTTATATATAAGCATAGATATAGGATGCTTACAGTTGGTATCAGAGCCGAATTAATCTATGCCTTGAGAGGTGTGCGTGAACACATCATGCAGATGAGGGACATTGTAGCTTAGTTGAAAAACCTTGAGGTTGAAATGTCTGATTCCTTGTACATTACATACTAAACACTCTTCTGCAGCAATATGGACCTTTCAAAATCTTTTATAACATGCATAAGAACAAATGGTCAATTAATGAACTTTTGACCATGTGTGTTTAAGAGGACGGAAGGCTGGCTATGGAATTAGGTAAGAGTGCATTATTGGTAACACTTGAAAAAGAACATAACTAAGGGAAGAATCATGTCCACGCCAAACAAAAGGGGGAAAGGTAAAATACCACCCCAAGGTAAAATAAAAAAGGAAAATAAGTGCTTCTTCTGTAAAAAGAAGAGACAAGTGAAGAAAGATTGCATCAACTTTCAGAAATGGCTTGAGAAGAAAGGTAAATCAATCTATCTTGTTTGTTATGAGTCTAATATGGTTGATGTTAATCATAATTCATGGTGGGTTGATTTTGGTGCTACAATCGATATTTCAAATATCTAGTAGGGTGTGCGAAATCTAAGGAAGCTAATGGAAAGTGAACAAAGTATCTTATCAAGAAAAAAGATGGGTTCACATGTGGAGGCTATTGGAACATGCAATATAGTTTTAAATAATGACTATGATTTAGAATTGGAAAAGACCTTTTATGTTCCAAGTTTTTCTATTGGAACATGCAATATAGTTTTAAATAATGAGTATGATTTAGAATTGGAAAAGACCTTTTATGTTCCAAGTTTTTCTAAAAATTTGATTTCAGTTTCAAGACTTGTACTTTTGGAATATTCATTAATTTTTTTAGATACATCTTTCAGTTCGTTTTATAAATCTGATATTGTTGGGAATGATATTTTGTATAATGATCTTCTCTATTAATTTACAACATAGTACTGCTAATAATATTGTGCATGTTCACACTAGTAATAAACATTGCATTATGAATGAAAATTCCTCTATATTGTGGCATCGAGATTGAGACATATCTCTATAGATGGAATTAAGAGATCAATAAATGATGGAGTACTTAGCACTTTGGATTCTGTTGATTTTGAAGTTGTGTGGATTTATTAAGGGAATGCAGACCAACAAGTCAAAGAAAGGTGCTAAAAGGAATACAGACATCTTGGAGATCACACTGTACAACGAATTTCGTATATTAAAATACGGAAATCGTTACAAATTGTATTTTTAAGAAATATAAGTGGATGATAATCTTCTTGTAACTGTAGAATTGCAAGATCCTATGATTAATGATCTGAATATTTGAAAACGAAGGGTCAAGTGACTATAATCAGGGAATTCGAGATTTGTTGAGAACTTGGTTTGTTCAGCACTTGGATTTGAACTTTGGGACTTGAACTTGAATTTGATTTGATTTGAAAAAAATCTTGATCTTCTTGGACTTGACTTTGATTTGCTTGATTTAAAGAAAATTTTGATTTTCTTTGTATTCGTTGGACTTAGACTTTGGAAGATTTCTTCTCTTCGTCCAGCTCTAGGATTTCTTCAGCATTTTGTAATTTTCTTCTACACTTTCACTTGTGAAATTTTATGGGCCTTTGGTCCTAATTATAGGGAAAATTAATAACCAATTTTGTAACCACTCAATTATCTTTAACTAAAAAGAATAAGTGAATAATAGTGGATTTTGAAAAAAAAAATAGGATGGGCCTCTGAATTTTTATGGGTCTTAGTAGACTTTAATTTAATAAACTTAATTGAGCTAATTATTTAAATTGACTCAATTCATTATTTATCTTATATTTATAAATGTCCCCTCGAGATTTATTTATTTATCATGAAAATAAATTAATAAATATTGAATTTAAATTTGATTTTTGATATTTGATTATTTTTTATACAAAATCCATAATTAATTTAAATTTGAATGGACCTCCTATCTCTAAGGTAAGTTGGCTTGAGTGAAACCCAATATCCACCTATTTATATGCAAAAATTATGAGAATTGAAAACAAATAGGGTAACTTTGCAAACAAAGAAAGAGAAAAAAAATTAACTCTCCAATCATTGTAGGCCACCAATAAACCAATTTCTAATTGGTTTTGTTTAGTCTTTTTTTTTTTTTAATTGACGTAACTTTTAACTTTTTTTTTTTTTTTTAACTTTCTTTCTTTCTTGCTTCCTTCTTTTTTTTTTTTTTTGTTTTTAATATCCTTTTATTATTATTATTATTATTATTATTATTATTATTATTATTATTATTATTATTATGGTTGTTTTAATAAAATCGAAACTAACATTCTTCATTTATTTTTTAGGAATTCAACTTTTGAAGTAAGTCAAGAATTTTGAGGTTCGAGATTTCATTGGTGTAGAGTTTAAATTTTTTTACTGCAATTATTTTAAGAGTTTAGAAAATATTTGCTTATTAATAGACTCAAAATTTTGAACATTTTTGTACACGTTGAGGACCTAGGACGGTCATCTTTCACCATACAAGGCACTTTGTGTTGAGAACTAAGAACCGTCTCATTTGACCGCTCAAGACACTTTGTATTGAGAATTAATGATCGTCTCCTTCAACCATTCAAGATACTTTGTGTTGAGGACCAATGATCGACTCATCGACTGTCCAATGCACTTTGGGTTGGGGACCAAGGATCTACTATTTCGACCGTCCAAGGTACTTAATGTTGGAAACCAAGGACCGAGTCATTCGATCGTCCAACACACTTTTTGTTGGGGACCAATAACTAGCTCCTTTGACCATCAAAGGCACTTTGTTTAGAGGATCAATGACCGACTCCTTCGATTGTTCGAGACACTTTGTGTTGAGAATCATGAACCGACTCTTTCGACTGTTCAAGACACTTTGTGTTGAGGACCAATGACCGACTCCTTTGACCGTCCAAGACATTTTGTGTGAAGGCCATTTACATATTTGGGACACTGGTAATTTTAGACAATGAGCGAATGTAAAAGAGTTACGACCCATTAATTTTTTTTAATATATTTTGTTTACTAATTTCCTCTTTTTTTAGGAATGGCTGAGACAAGCTCTAGTAATAAAATGTATTTTGATATACATGAAATCGTTGAGTTTAAAAATCAAGGCAAAAGTTTCATTCGTTTCAAAGATACTGATATGAAGTATCATGTCCAACCTGACATAAGTTTTGGAAGTAGTCTTCATGGGTCAACTCATTCTCAAAAGGAATATTCGCGAGTTACCTTTTACAGTCAACCCTACTACAAAAGATTATCATCGTCCAAACTCTATTTATAGAGCTCTTTGTGAGGTTTGGTGTTAGAAACCAATACCTTTGTGATTGTAGGTGGTGAAATTGACATTTCTCTTTGGGTCATCCGGGAGATAGCTGGACTTTCAATCTCGGGTTATTATTATGAAAAAGTAGTCCCAAGCCTTTCAGAGTTGACGATTATCTTCCCAAGTATTGTCTATGCCTTTTTAATATTTTCGCATTGATTGCCCATGCGACTGAATACGATTGCATTAGTCATGAAGATTGGATTAATTTTTGATTTCATGAGAATGTTTGTGCCCAGAATCCTCGGCAAAACAAAAATTATAAGAATGATTAATATTAATCTAAACCAATTCAAGAGGAAATATGGAGGCAAGTGGGTGTAGACAAGCCAAGAGATATTTCTATTAGGGATCCAAGTCATTGGAGCGATTTGTCAATATCTTTGTCTATGGAAGAAGAAGAAGAGTTAGAAATAGCAGCTTATCTCTCCTTGTGGCTTTGTCGTTTCATTTTTCCATCTGGGGATGAATGTCTAGGAGTTGAAACTTTTAAAGCATCTTCTAGGATGGCAGGCAGATATACTTACGACCTAGTTCCTCCCACATTAGCAAGCATTTATAAAGGATTTACACAAACGTTGAACCACCAATCAGGCCAAGATTTTGGCTCGATTTTACATTCATTTCTTGGACACTTTCTTTATGCTTAAGCTGCAACGTATTTTATTCGACATATTTATTCTCATGTAGAAAAGAGTTATTCTCATCCTATAATCTGAAGATATGCTGGTACTTTGAATGCTTTCCAATCTTGGGAGAAAAATGTCGCTGATTGTTGGGACCATATTCGTGGAATGATGGATGTTAATAACTTTTGTTGGAATCCATTTCCCTCATCATCTCATCCCGGTGTACGAGTGGATGACCAACTAAGGTCTATAAATACCTCAAAATTTATGATGAGTATTCGATCTGGATTTGTCTCCTATCGCCGAAGAAACTCTATTTCATTCTTGAGGCATATAATCCTCACAAATTTGCGAGGCAACATGGCCTTAGGCAAAAGCTTCCCGGTCCACCTAGAAAGTTGAATATTGTTCCCAATTTAGGCGACACATATCGAGTTTGGTTATTTTTTACTCGGATGATAAATAGATCTATATCTCATATTTCAAAGTATATGAAGCATATACATCAAAATGTTGATGCAGAGTACCAATGTTGGTTGAATAACCAAGTGTTGTCAATCTTGGCCATTGTTTAAGTGCATATTTTATCTTCAAACGAAAGTCGAGACTTTGTTCTTGATTTGAATTTGAGGCAAATGAACAAGGTCATAACCAAATGGTCAAACCCTCCAAATATCATTCCGGAAGAGACTTCTCGAAAGAGGGAACCAACCTTCGAAATTAAAAAGGTACTAAGAAAATTAAAATTATAGTTTCCTCAACAAAGTTTGCTTCTATCTCTAAGCCTACTGATAAGGTACTTGAAGCAGTTTTGATTCTAGACTATAGTAGTCCTGGAGATCAAGCATCCCACACCCCTAGAAAAACTCTAACGAAAGTTCTAGAGATCAGGTATGATTTAATTTTTTAAATTTTAACTTATTATTTGTATGATCTCATGTAATAAACTTCAATTTTAGACTCCTGTTTCTAGAATATATAAAATGAAGCGAACGGTAAAACTAAGGCCACTTCAAGCTATTCGAAGTCTTTCAAAAGGTGAACTCAAAACTTCTAACATTAACATCAGTCTCTCGAATACACCATCCGATGGAAAATTTTTAGACATATCGCCTACAACACGAAATGCAGGTATGTTCTTTATTTTCTTTCATCTATCTTTTTTCTTTAAATGATCCTTCATTTTTTTATTTGTAATTTTTCGAACGTTCCTGAAGGACTAAATTTTTCCATGAATCCAAAATTTTTGCAAGATCAAGCTGGCGAGAATGATGGAAAAATCGATGCACTTTAGTGAATAGATTATACTAATGATTTTCACGGCCCTCTTTGCGAAGACATGAGCACCACTAACGAAAATACTTCGGTGTGTAATGCAGATGATTTCAATAACGAAATTGAAGTGAATTCTGAGACTGTAAGAGCTAACATTTTAGAGATCAATCAAGAGGTCCTAGTTGTTCCATATTCATTGACTTTAGTTAACATTCAATCTCCAAACAATCATGGGGCTGCGCCAATTTGTTCTTTTACGTCTAGTCCCCTACTTGTGATAATTCAAAAGTCTCTTTATTTGAAGGCTGTTCTCCAATAAGCTATGATTAATTTTCTTCAAAAGTGTTTTAGGGATGTTTTGAAATATGAATATTCCAAAGCGGGATGAGAATCATTTAATTCTTTAAAACGTGATTACCAGTTCATTTCGTAGATCCAACACTTGTGATGAAACATATGGATGTGTTTCTGAAAAAAGTTGACTCTTGTTTAACTAAAGAAAGCAATGCTTGAAGTGTCTAACCACTGAAGAAAAGGCTAAGCGGTTAAAACTTTTGAATATTCAATTGCAAGTGGAGGATTTCACGTGTTTTTTGTTGGAAGATAAAATAAGTCAACTAACTTCTGAGCTGAACAGACTCCGTGATGAGCTCTAAACCCATCAGAAACAAAAGAGTATGCTTGGAACTACGAATGCAGCATTAGAAGAATCACAAACTAGAGATGTCACTAGCATAGCGTCCATTAACCAGAAAATGAAGACTTTTGAAGATAGTTTCCTGCAAGTGATCAATGGCAAGTAATTTTGATAGAGTTGAGACTTTCTGATTCTCTTTAGGACCATATTTTGTGAAATTTTATTTACCATCATTTTTTATGAACTTTTCTGGTCCATATTTCTTGTTTATTTTTTTTACTGCATAAAATATTAAACAAACTGAATCAATTTATTGGTTGTAACTGAACTTCAATTTATAATTTATTCAACCCACCTACATACCCAAAATGGATCAAGTTGAACATAGTTCATTATAAGAACACAATTTTTTTTATTTGGGGTCGTTCATAGTTTATCCTTTTGCGGGATAAGAGTACTACATTTTATTACAATAAAAATTTACAAAATAAAGAACTTTAAGCATAAAAATGCTTTAGGCTTTTTTCATTGATAAGTCCGAATTGCAGTCTATCTTGATTAGCAATCTTGTATGCTCCATTAGTGAATACATGGGTAACAACAAATGAACCATCCCATTTAGAATGGATATTGTCCCCTATTTTTCTGATTATGATTGGTCTGCGTATGAAAAATATCAAATCTTCAACTTGAAATGATCTAGGTCGCACTGTTTTGTTGAAGGACTTCGCCATCGAAGCTTGATAGAATTTCAGGTGCATTTGTGCCTCTAATATCTTCTTATCCAAAGCTTCTAGCTCATAAAATCGAAGTTGGCCATCTTCTTCTGTTTTCAAACCTTTTTGGATGGCAATTCTTGATGAATACTTCATATCAGTACCTACTAGCATCCGGCTCAAGTAATAGGGCGCATTCACTTTTCTCTTATAATTGACTTGGACAATAAGTTCTCCCAAAGAATATTCTTGCCCTGCAATATGGAGAGTCAGTAGCTTTCCATGAGTTGGAGCTGTGAGTACTGGCGAATGAGATAAATATTGCATAATACTTTGAAAAGCATTTCAACATGTATCATCCCACTCAAATGATACGTTTTTCTTTACCAATTTATTGAATGGGTGACAACGTCTGAGAAGATTGGAGATAAATTTTCGAATGTATGCAAGCTTTCCTTGAACATTTTTTAACTCATGCACATTTCTTGGCTCTAGCCTGTTGATTATGGCGTCAATTCTTGATCATTCTATTTGAATGCCCTGATGTCGAACAATGAAGCCAAGAAATTTCCTAGAGGTGACACCAAATGCACGCTTTAGCGGATTCATCTTCAGCTGATATCGTCAAAGTCTTTTGAAAGTATCTTGTAATTCTTGTAGATGCTTGTTACGTTTCTTTGTTTTCACACCAAGATCATCCACATAGCACTCCACGTTCTTATGCAACATGCCATCGAAGATCTTTTGCATTGTCTGCTAATAGGTTGCCTCTTCATTTTAATAAAAAAGCTTAACTTTATAACAATATATACCCTTAGGAGTATGAAATGATGTAAGCTCATCATCTTTTAGATTTATCCGTATTTGGTTGTATTCGAAAGACCCATCTGTGAAAGATAAGACTTCATACCTAGTAGTTACATCCACCATTAACTTTGTTGTTGAAAGTGGAAAATCATCTTTTAGACATGCTTAGTTCAAATCTCGAAAGTCAACACAGATTCGTAGTTGTTCATTCTTTTTTCTTGAAAATAACAATGTTTACAATCCAAGTTTGGTACTTGACTTCATTTGTGAATCCCACTTCAATAAGTTTGTTGACTTCCATTTCAATTTGATGAATCGGTTCTAGTCGAAATCTTCTTTAAGGTTGCTCAATCAGACGAATTATATGTCTTACTACAAGGTGATGTACTGTAACCTTAGGATCTAACCCCGACATTTCCTTGTAAGACCATTCAAATACGTCTTTATGTTCTTGAAGCAAATGGATGCACTCGGATTCCTCTTTTTGACTAAGGAGAGCACTTACAAACACTGATCTCGAGTCTTCTTTGGTCTCCAAGCTCAGTTGTTTCAAGTCATCCACACTAGCTTGTCCCCCTTCTTCAAATATAGACAGGGCTGGTTCAAGTTCATCTGTTGTGGCAGAGTTTTCAAACTCAGATTCTGAGTTGGAAGCTTCTTCAAAAATGATATGATTGACACAAACTTTTTCTTTGTCTTCATCATTCTCTAGGGATGGGTAAACTTTTTGATTTTTTCATTTTCTTCTTGATCAATGAGGCTTCTGACTTGGATTAGAAGTTTTAATTCCAGGTCAAGAGAATGCAGATTATCTTTACGATGACTTCTGAGGAACTTGTGTATTCTTATCAATTTGAGTAGATGAAGAAGGCTCTTCACTTAACCTTTGGAAGACAGAAGTTTTACTTTTATGTCAACTATTGTGGATGGTTCTCTTTTTAACCTTTTAAACACTGAAACTATGACATTTTCATTTTTAATTCGATCGAACACTAAAGGTCTCTGCTGTTCTGATTTCTCTTCTGTAACTTCATATACTTGAATCATGATTGGTTTGAGAAAATTTTTTTGACTTTAATCTTTCTCGGTGGATTTGGATCATATCCCAAACCATAACTTGGTCATGACATAAGGGCTCCATTAGACTTAAAATGGATATGCCTACCAGAAAGGACAGCATCAAGATTACCTAATTTACCAGGCTCTCATATCCAAAATCCAGCATTCTTAAATAACTTTTTGATTTGAGGATTGTAATATCCTTTGAAAGTCTATTTTGATTCGATGGTTCCTCTAGTACCTTGCAGGTCACATTTGGATGAATTAGAAATATAGAGCTTTGATATGTTTGGAATAGATGTTGAAACTTTTGATGTAGATTCACATTCTCCCAGGGCTGCCATGAGGGCAAAAACTATTTTGAAATACTAGATATTGGAATAGTAACTCCTTTCTCAATACCTCAACATCAGTTGGTTTTATTTGAGATTTTTTTGCCTCTAGAGAGTCCTTCAAATGTAAATTTTGATTTACCGTTAATAAGTTGATGAGCTAGAACAATAATAGATATATCATCATTGCTTGCATCTTCTTTAATTTTAAATCTGGACATAGACAATCCTACAGAATTACATTCTTTATCCTCCATGTAAAATTTGGCATCAGCAAAATAAGATTCTTCTTCGAGAAATGGTTTGGACTCAGCTACCACACACTTAACTTCTCCGCTTTGGCTATATTTGAAGCATTGGTACCAAGTCGAAGGTACCACTCCAGTTTCATGCAGCTAAACACATCCGAGGAGTAACTCTAAGGACATTTTAGCATTAATGACATGGAAGAGAGCCGAAGAAGTTAACTCCCCTATTTGTAACTTCAAGCGAGTCATGCCAATGGCTTGCTAACCCTTTTGGTTGAATCATTTAATCATGATCTTGCTCTTAGACAAATCACCAACATTAATTCAGATTTTCTTTCTTATCTTGACCGCCATAATGTTTTCGATAGATCTACAATCGATCATTATGAGATTTAACCTGCATTTACGAATATATTCACTAACATACAATGGTCTATTATGTAAAAGAGAACCCAATTGTAAATCTTCATCGTTAAATATGATGGCAGGCACACAGTCTTGTCGAATTGTGGATCTAATATGTTCTAAGACTTTGTTTCATATTCTTCTGGATAAATCAATGCCGCGATCAAAGCCATTCGATCATCGAAAGGAAGACTAAGAGACTATGTTAAATTTGTATTGGAAGGAATATTGTTAAGTTATGAGATAATTTTCTTCGGCTTCGAACTCTTTCCCAATACGTTCATTGCTTCATTTTCTCCTCTACATTAATAACATTGGAGATAAAACATTCTTTATCAAAAAAAACCCTTAGGAAAATAATCACCCATGATTGGTAGATATTCGTAACTTGATTTTAGACCTTTTCCTTTGGTTGTTTCTTGGCCTTCTTCTTGGTCTCGATTTCTCGTCATAAACACTAAAACTTGGGAATTGTGGAGCCTTTCGATGACATCTTTTCCCGAGGGTCCATGCCCCCTTATTTTCTTCTAGTATCACTTCTTTATTAGGTTGAATTTTCATGCTCAATGCCCATAATTTTGGTCCTACAAGAGGCGTAGAAGGTGATATTTTACTTGTTTTGTACGACTCAATATTTCTCCTTCTTTCTTATGTAGGTGGACCAACCACCATTGATCTCATCTTCAGATTCTGAATCAAACTCCCAAACATCCAGGTCATCTGTCATAATTTTGCAAAAAAATTGGACTAATGGGTGTGCGTGGTTCAACCATCCCTAGGTAGACGTAATTGATAGTGGCTTCTCCGTTTATCTCAAACTCCACTGGGATGGCTCCTTCTGAAAGTTGAGGTTCAAACGCCTCAACCGAGGACTTATTAGCACCGTATGTAAGAGAAAATATCTATTCCTTCTTTGCAACGGGAATTGGATCAAATGATCTAAATGAAACCATCAAGCAGGAAAATGTTGTATATTCTCCAATTTCAAGATTGATCGTATTTTCTTTATCCAAGCGAACAATAAGATCTTTCAGGATGAAACACTTCTCCACTGGAAAACTGATGATTCCATGAAATTTATAATGCTTAGGAGACCAATCTTACCAGTTTCATCCGATTTTTTTGGTACTGGAAGCTCAATTATCTTATGTTCAAGAAGTTGATCCTGAATTTCAAAAACTTCAGAACCTGATAATGGATACTACTTCTCTTCAAGTTCTTTCAAAGTCACATGACATCTGCTTTGGATTTATCCTTTGTTAGGTTTGACTTCGGGCTTCGGTTTCGGATTTGAGCTCGTCCTTTGGAAAGCTATCTTTGAAGAGATATTAGAGATTACCATGGTTTCTTTAGACTTACTTGTCTTGATGTCTTTCATTATTTTTTCTTAGTATCTTTCTTGTCACGTGAATCACTTGGCCGATAACATTTCATTCCTTGCAATTTGGAGCTCTAGGTCGTGAGCACGTGTTGCCAACTCTTCAAAGGAGTGGGGCATATTCACTTGGAGATTTCAGAGTAGTCCCTAAGACATACCTTGCACACATATGTCAATGGAAGACACTTCACTGATTCGTTCTTTGCAGTTAAGAACGATGTTCCTCTAATGTTCTATTTACTCTACAACAGGCTCTTCCTTGCTCTACTTTGTTCGAGAAAATTCTGGAAGGCTGAGAGTTTGTCTGGTACAGTAGAAGTGTGTTAGGAATTCTTACTCGAGTTGATTCTCAATTGACCCAGCTGATAAGTTTGTATACCATTCAAATACAGTTCCCTTGATGGAGTGTACAAACAGCTTCACCATGGTATCATTGTACGTGCCTGAGTTATTACACGTTTCAATCAAATGAGCAACATATTACTTCGAGTTACCTTTCCCATCAAAATACTGAAATTTCGGAGGTTGGTAACCAAGTGGCATATTCATTTCATCGATTCGACAACTATAGGGCTTGGCATAAACTATGGAAGATTGTGGTAAACCACTGTACTGGGCACGAATGGTGTTCGCAATCATATGTTGAAGTTGTTGGACAGATAAAGAGCCAATAGAGAGTTGAGTGGTATTACGTAACATATTTTGAAAAACTGTTTGATCCTACATTTTCTTGAACTTCTGGATCTTTAGTTTCGGAAGATCCTGCATTTTCTTGATTGCCTTCAACCAACAGATTTTGAAACTCCAGCCTTGCATGAGTTTAGCAATATGTGCATCTTTTTCATCTAGTGACTTTGTTAACTTTTCAATGGCTATATCCATTTTTTGGATTCGGTCATCAGAGCCATATTTGCTTCCGTGTCTATTATTTGCTTGAGTGATTCTTTAGATGAAATATAGTCTCCCCATCTACGCGAAAAAGTGGCATGAGAGGATCTAGACATAGATCTGCCATTGGAGATAGAACCATAATTAGAGCTTTTCGTTGAACTCTTGGTCTTTACTGTCGATCAACTTCCTGCAAACAATTTTCATTTTGCCTTTGTTGGAGAACTTCCTCAGTGGTAGGACCAACCGAGTTTTTCCAATTTTTGTTTGGGCTCTGGTCACATAGAAGAATTCAGCAAGTGTCTCTTCAAGATGATTCTTAGTTTTATTTGCCTTTTCGCTTGTCATTGTTGATGTAGTGGTTGAAATTTGAAAATTCTGAGATCAAAAGATGAGAAGACAAGAAGGTCCCACTTGGCATGCTAAGAAATTTGTACGACGAATTTTGTATATTAAAATATGAAAATCGTTACAAATTGTATTTGTGATAAATACAAGTGGATGGTAATCTTCTTATAATTGTAAAATTGCAAGATCCTCTGATTAATGATCTAAATGATTGAAGATAAGGGCCACGTGATTTGAATCCTGGACTTCAAGATTTTTCGAAAATTTGATTTGTTGAGAACTTGTTCGACACTTAGATTTCGAGGCTTGGATATGTACTTCGGGACTTTGACTTGAGGACTTGACTTGAACTTGCTTGATTTGAAGAAGATTTTGACCGTCTTGGTATTCGCCGAACTTAGGCTTGAAGGATTTCTTCTCTTCCTCCGACTTTGGGATTTTTTCAACACTTCATGATTTTTTTCTGCACTTTCACTTGTGAACTTTTATAGAACTTTGGTCCTACTTATAGGGAAAATTCATACAGTTTGATAACCACTCAATTATCTTTAATCAAAACGAATAATTGAATAATTGTGAATTTTGAAAAAAAAAAATAAGATGGGCCTTAGTAGACTTTAATTTAATAAACTTAATTGGTCTAATTATTTAATTCTACCAAATCCATTATTTATTATTTTTATGTTTACATATACATTTAGATATCTGTTGTCCAGACTTGGACGCTCATGGTCCAACACACTTCATCTCTTTTATAGATGATTATTCATGATACATGTATATTTTCTTGCTTCATAACAAGAAGGATACCTTGGATGTCTTTAAGATTTTTAAGGTAAAAGTAGAGAAACAATGCAATAAGCAAATAAAGATCGTGAGAACATATAGAGTTGGAGAATATTATGGTAGATACATTGAGGATAAACAAGCACCTAGTCTGTTTGCAAAGTTTCTTGAAGAGAATGGGATAGTTGTCCAATACACTATGCCAATTTTTCAGGACAAAATGTTGTATCAGAAAAAAATCAAACATTATTGGATATGGTACGGAGTATGCTTGCAGCTCCAAGCTTCCTAAATCCTTGTGGACAGAAGGTCTTAAAACAACTGTGTATATATTGAACTGAGTTCCAAACAATGTTGTTACAAAGACGCCTTTTGAACTATAGAAAGGTTGGAAATCAAGTTTGTGACATATGCACATTTGGGGATGCCTATCTTAAGTAAGAGTTTAAAATCCACAAGAGAAGAAACTGGACCCAAGGACTATTAGTAAGTATTTCATTGGATATACTGAAAGATCTAAGGATTACAGATCTTACTGTCCATCTCACAGAACTAGAATTGTGGAATCAAGAAATGCAAGATTTCTTGAAAATGACTTAATCAATGGGAGTGATCAATTTCAGAATATAGTCTCTGGAAGAGATCAATCTTCTACATCAAGTGAAAGATTGGTTATTGTCCACAACACTCCTCAAGTTTAAATGTGTGTTGTACAATCGGTCAATGAAGTTCCACAACCCGCTGATGATAATTCCATAGATCAAGTTATTCAAGAAATATCAGAAATGGTTGAAAAACCAGTTGGACAACATGGCCCTCAAAAAAATGTTGAACCAACATTAAGAAGGTCTACAAGAGAAAGAAGATAAGCAATTTCAAATGACTATTTCATGTATCTAGAAGAATTGGACAATAGTTTTGGAGCCGAAAATGATCCTGAAACGTTTTTACGGGCCATGGATTGCAAAGAATCCGATTTATGGTATAATGCTATGAAAGATGAAATGAATTCTATGGCATCCAATGGAGTCTAGAATCTTGTCAAGTTGCCTAATGGTGCAAGAGTCATAGGGTGTAAATGGGTCTTTAAAACAAAGAAAGACTAATCAGGCAGCATTGAAAGATATAAAGCAAGACTCGTACTCAGAATGAAGGAATCAACTACAAATGGACTTTTTCTCATATATCAAAGAAAGATTCTCTTCACATTATTTTGACATCAGTTTCAATTTTGACTTTGAGCTACTACAAATGGATGTGAAAATGGCTTTCATCAATGGAAAACTAGAGAAAGAAGTATACATGAAACAACCAGAATGATTCTCTTCTAGTAATGGTGAGCATTTGGTGTGCAAGTTTAAGAGATCGATATATTTTCTAAAACAAGCCTCCCGTCATGGTATTTAAAATTTCATGATGTTATCTCTTCATTTGGTTTCGTGGAGAACATTATGGATCTTTGTATTTACCAGAAGGTCTGCATGAGTAAAATTTGTTTTCTTATTCTATATGTGGATGATATTTACTTGCAACCAATGATAAGGGTTTGCTACATGAGATAAAACAATATATATCTAAAGATTTTGATAAGAAGGATATGGGTAATGCATCTTATGTCACTGATATAAAGATCTATAGATACAAATATATCGGTATTTTGGGTCTATCACAAGAAACCTATATCAATAAGGTTTTAGAAAGATTTGGTATGAATTATTGTTTGCTAAGTATAGCTCTCATAGTGAAGGGTGATAAGTTTCATTTAAATCAATGCCCAACGAATGACTTTGAAAGGAAATAAAATGAGGAACATCCCATATGCTTTAGTTGTTGGAAGCCTAATGTATGCTCAGATCTGCATAAGACCTGGCATTGCATTTGCTATTGGAATGTTGAAAAATATAAGAGTAATTTAGGTATAGACCACTGGAGATCTACAAAGAAAATTTTGAATTATCTTCAAGGGACGAAGGTTTACATGTTTATGTACAAACGAACTGATAATTTGGAGGTAATTGGCTACTTTGATTCAGACTTTGTTGGTTGTGTTGATTCAAGAAAATCAACATTTGGATAAATTTTCATGTTTGCTGGTGAAGCTATATTATGGAGGAGTGCAAAGCAGACTTTGACTGTTACTTTCACTATGGAGGCTGAGTTCTTTTTGTATTTTGAGGCTACATCGCATGGTATATAGATGACAAATTTCATTTCCGGGCTTAGAATTGTAGATTCTATTTCTAGGTCATTGAGATTATATTGTGACAATTCAGCTGTAATTTTTATGGTTCAAAACAACAAAAGTGGTAGTCGAAACAAACATATCGACATTGAGTATTTAACCAAGAAAACCTTTTAAAGACAAAACAGTCGTCGTTGAGCACATAAATACTGAATTGATTGCTGATCCTTTGGCAAAAAGCATGCCAGTTCAAGAATCTTGTAGACCGTATGGGACTTGGTCTTTTAATTTGATTTCATTGTATGTGACAATATTATTTTTTAAATTCTAATTCGGTTATGATAATTTCTTATATTCGGTTAATGCGCATTTATTCCTTGTTGGAGAAAAATCAATTAAGTTTGGACCTAGAATAAAAATATAGGGTTTATTTATTAAGTTTTATGGACTAGAGTTAAGATGCAAAATACATTGTAATATATGAAAGATAATACTCGTTCTAAGAGGATCAATCACCATGATTCATGCATTTGTTTCTTACTATGGAAAATAATGGAATATATTAGGCCAAGTGGGAGAATGTAGGAATTTTCCATTCTAATTAAGGAAAATCATGCGTGTCCTAAACCTTCCATTAATCTATGATTTGCACTGCAAATATTAAGTCTGATTAATTTGGAAGTTGCTACGAATAGTTCATAATTCCTACAATTACAGGAAAGAATCGGTGATGGGTCGAGTCTGTAAAGGAGACATTGTTTGGGTCTCTAATGCCATTATGTCTACTCGTTTATACTATACTATCATTCAGAGGCTGGAACGAGGCATTGGAAGCTCTCAAACTCATGGAACAGCTGCTACGTTTTTTGTTTCGAAAGGCTATCATGTCGATAATGGCTAGAGGTAATTCAATAGTCCAAACTTCCGCGTTTGATTGTGTTTACAGTTTTATATATAAGCATACATATAGGTAAAGTTTAAAAAGGTGAAATTAAGTACTGAGTCAGTTTTTCTTTGTGAGGCAAAGCGTAAGCCTCACAAAAAATAAAAATTAAAAGTAAAAGAATTATAAAATAATA